>CANYCX015467914.1:0-10714 GCA_948193385.1 Breynia disticha f. nivosa | reverse complement strand
GTGGGCAGCCTAGCACACTTACGCTGCCGCAGATCCGGATCATGGTGCGGTCCAGTTGGTCCACGTCTTAGTCAAGACGAGTCTTGCCGCGCCTTGCCAAATTTTCGAGTCTTGGTGCGAAATTGTGCCAAACCGCAGTGTCACCGAACCATCGGCGACATTACGCTGCTGTTGCTTACACTTTATTATCGTAATATGCCTCTGTGAGAGTATATGGAGATGAAATTAAGTCTCAAGGAAACTTTCAAAGGAAAATTGGACAAGAAAAGAGGACTGCATTTGTTCTTACATTCTCTAAAAAAGGAATGGCATTACATCAAATTCAGCTGGATACATTATCCTACCGGAACGACCATTTAATTGTGTGTGTGTGTTTATTTCCCTTTCTGGACACTTTTGATTGAATTTCCATAATCGGAGGAGACCTTTAGGCATTAACAAATAGTGTAAGGCTGGATCCTGGTTTGAAGGCATTCTCACATGACTGGAAGTAAAGTCGTGCAAGGCATGACCCTGAACCTGATGATCTAAGAATGCTTTTGCTTTTGCATAAAGTTGCCTAATTTCATGCTTTAAAGACACCTCTTACCGACTCCTAATGCAGTTTTAGACTCTATAGAGACAATAACAAACTTCAGAATTACCCTTCTTCCCAGAAAAGCCTGCAATTATTCACTGTTAAGCTTGCTTTATAGTTCAAGCAAACTTGAGGTCAAACGTAATCCTGGTTCTTTGTTTCACTTCATACAGTTAGTAAGGCATTGACGTCAGAAAAACTACTTTCTAATAAACTCTCTCTCTGTAACTAACATGGAATGATGCAAAAAGATAAATCCATTCTTCTGAAATCAGTGATATTCATTGCTTTACCTTAATTAGGTCTCTATTTCTTGCAAGGCATTGCTGATAACGCTCTTCACTTCCCTTCCCTTTCACTCAAGTTTCGATATTCTTATAAAATCACAGGCCTAAGACAATCAATATGTCAGCACAATCTAATAGCAATCAACACACAAGAGAATTGGAGTTTGTTAACAATGGAGATAAAAGTGGCTCACTCTGAAGATTCACAGCTTGATAAGGAAGAAAACGTTCCGCTTTTAAGAGGAATGGCTGAGCCGAATGAGCAAAAAACACTGATTCAGAGAGCCATCAGTCAGACATTTCAAAGCACTGCTCATTTGGCTAATCTTTTACCAACTGGAACAGTCCTCACTTTCCAACTTCTATCACCCATATTCTCAAACCAAGGCGAATGTGACGATGTTAGCAGGTTCATGACAGCAGCGCTTGTTGCAGTTTGTGGGTTGTCGTGTTTTCTTTCAAGCTTCACAGATAGCTTCAGAGACAAGAACGGAAATGTGTGTTATGGATTCGCAACTATCAGAGGCTTGTGGGTTATTGATGGCTCAGCAACCATTCCCCCTGAAGTTGCATCCGATTATATGTTGAAGGTTATAGACTTTGCACATGCCTTGATGTCGATACTCGTGTTTGCTGCTATTGCCTTGTTTGATCAGAATGTTGTGAGTTGCTTCTACCCTGCACCAACTTCTGAGGCACAGGAGGTTCTTACTGCATTGCCTGTTGGGATTGGTGTTATGTGTAGTTTTCTGTTTGTTGTGTTCCCAACGCAGCGCCATGGCATTGGATTCCCTCTCTCTGCTAGTTAACACTTGATCGAAGCCTGCAGTAAAGAATGAAAGTCATCTTTCCTATAAGTTGTTGATATCTGCCAAGTTTGTATTTTCATTGTTGTTCGTGTGTTACACTACTTTCCCCGTTCTGAAACATTCTCCACAAAATGATAAAAGCAGAGAAGAAAGAAAGTAAAACATAAAACTTGATTATACGAAATGTTCACGAATCATACGAAAAATTCATCATTTAATAAAGTTGTTCTATTCACAAATCCACGAACCATTGCTGCCCAAACTGCACTGTCAGGAACAACACTAACAGGCTGCATTTCACGAACAATGCGGGCAGCTTTCTGCAGGTCTCCTTTCTACAGACACATTTAAAAGGAGAATCAGATGTGCCAGCATCAATTGAATTTCTTCTGGAACGAATACTGACATACAACAAAAATGCTCGATTGAGATAACATCAGGCACAAAGGCCTACGACTAACATATTATTGAGCTTGACATGAAGGTTCCAAGTTAATCGGCTTGGCAAAACCCAACTGAGTACCATTTCATCAAGGAAGTTTTCAGCCTCCTAGAACTTAGGAATACAACAAAGACCAGTACTAATTTTCGCATATAGACCAGCGTCGGGTTTTAATCCCTGCAACTTCATTTGAACACCAGCCCTCTTCGTCTCATCAAGCAAACTTAAACCTTCATCATTTTTCTTCGCCTGGCACAAACCATTATCAACAAAGTATATGTAAGAACAGAAGGGGAACAATCTCTCTGTTTCATCTCCTTAAACAACCCTTTAGCTTCAGAAATCCTGCCCAACTTGCACAATCCTTAACCGAAGTTCCATAAGTATACGAATCAGGAAAGCAAGGCATTTCTCTTTCCCTCGTTGTCAAAATTCAAAGTCGCTTATAATTTTACTTTTGAGAATATTTTTTTATGATTTAGTTAGTTGTAAATTTGCGCTTAAACATCAAATAAAATATATTCTTCCACTACACTATTTTTTCTGCTTCTTCTTAGTAAACTATGTTTTTCCTCTCAAAACACCATCATCCTCATAGCAATCATCAATTGGTTTTCCTCCACAAGAATCTAAAAGATTGTCAACTTTTTAGCTCATTTTGTAGCATCATGGGAATCTTAACAATTATGCAACGATAAGCACAAAGGGGGAGAATTATTATTCATTCGTGAAAATACATGTAATTCTGATATTTTTTCTGTTGGGTTCAATGATTAAATATCAGAATGGAATTTATGGTCTAAATATTGCAAGACACCAACTTTATTCTTCACCTTGAGTGGTCGTATATGGTGTTTTGTTTTAGTGAGTCAGATGGGAAAATAGAGGAGAAGCATCACAGACTTGTCATGTTCATTTGATTATATTTCTCCACGTACAAACCTCCAACAATGGGAGGCTAGATATTATTATTTGTCGCCTCCTTAATTTCACCCTTGTTCTTAGCATGTCGCTGCCTCACGGCTGACTGTCGTTTTCTCTTTCATTTTCACCGTAATCGTATACTCACAAATCGTGTTATGATATCAAAACCACATTATCGAAATGAGACGAAAGGGCCAACAAATTTCTCACAGTAATGACTTTCACAGCCTTGATCACAGAAAAGGGTGATGTGATATAAACGATAAGGGGATTGGAAAACAGAGCCCCAAAAATGACTGGATGAGACGTCTTCTCCCTCACAAGCCTCCCGCTGTAGATAAGATATGATCCTCATATCCATGCCACGGCCCCACCATTTCCATTTTTCACCATACCTTCGATTAGTAAGAACAAACCCCATACTATACATTCTTACGTAGCAGATCAGAACCAATCGCATAGCAACAAACTTGAATTAAAGCGCTAAAACTTGTGAGATGCAATAATAACCACAAAAAACGGTTTTTCTTTTTCCCTCACCATTAACACCTCACCCTACCCTCCAACCTCACATCTCTCACACTTCCATCATGGAGTCGCGACTGCTCTCACGCTCCACCGCGTTCCCGTCCTTCCCTTCTCTTCCCCGCCACGCGCCTGAACCTTCCGTTGTTTCATTGAAGCCCGTCCGAGCCCTTGGCGAAGGCGGGAATCTCATTTGGGGGAGACAACTCCGCCCTTCGTTGATTCTAGAAGCTTCGCCGTCGCAGGCGAACGGATGTTTTGGCGGGAAAAGGGAGATACTCCGGCCAGTAAAGGCCGCGGCTTCAGAGAGTAATTCCGGCGGGTGAGATCCATTTCTTCCGTTGTGAGTCGGTGAAGGAGTTAGTTGTGCTGAGTTACTGAGTGGTTTGTTATGTTTTTGTCGCTGCAGAGAGAAGACTGTTGGTTTCTTGGACAAGTATCCGGCTCTCGTCACCGGTTTTTTCTTCTTCATGTGGTATGCTGACGTCACCAACGCTTTTTTATAGTTTGTTTTTTCTGTTATGTCAACTGCCAGATCAGTGAACGACTCCAACTTCTGTCTTAACTAAGTCTTATAGTAATTATGTCTTAAGCGCACAATTATGTTTTAATATTTTTTAATAAACAAGTTCTTTTCGTAATTTTTAAATCTAACTTACTCTTTTAATACTTAATTCAGTTTATATTACAATAAATTATGATATTAAATTTAATTTTTCACTTCTTTAAATTTTAATATAAAAAGAATTGTTTTAATTAATTTATTTACATTTTAATTGTTAATTTAAATATCATGAAAAAAAAACACAGGAGAAGTCAGTGAATAAAAATATTTTTCATTAAAAAATGTAATTGATCCAAACCATATTATTTAGTAGTAACTTGCTTCCCATACAAGTTCTTATATTGTTTTGAGAAGGAAAAGTTGTAATGGTGATTCGGTTGCGATTTATTGCAGGTACTTCTTGAATGTGATATTTAACATATTGAACAAGAAGATCTATAATTACTTCCCATATCCTTAGTAAGTATTGTGGCATGAATGATATATTTAAGTGAATAACTTCATAGAGATATTGATAAAGAGGAAAGTTGGCGTGGAAGTGATGAAAGTTTGTTGAGTTTGTGGTTGTAGCTTTGTGTCTGTTATTCATTTGTTCGTCGGAGTTGTTTACTGTTTGATAAGTTGGGCCGTGGGGCTTCCTAAGAGAGCTGTAAGTTAGCCCTCTTGACACCATTAGTGTTCATCCTTCATTTCATTGTTGAGTCGAGTCTCTGTTGTGTTCATTGCTGATGAGATTGTTTTGATTGGGTGTAGCCTATTGATTCGAACCTTCTGAAGTTGTTGATTCCTGTTGCTGTTTGTCATGCACTTGGACATGTCACTAGTAATGTGTCTTTTGCAGCTGTAGCTGTCTCGTTCACTCATACCGTCAAAGGTAACATTAAGGATTCGTTTAATTACATTTTTATTGTTTGAATGATTGTAATCACTTAGTGTGGATTAGTCTAATGTTTGTGATTGTTTGGTGCAGCTCTTGAGCCATTCTTCAATGCTGCTGCTTCTCAATTTATACTAGGGCAGCAGATCCCCATTACTCTCTGGTTATCACTTGCTCCTGTTGTCATTGGTAAGCAAGCCTTACTCGAAAAAAAAAAAACTTGGAAAAACCTTGAATTCTCTTTGCATTTCGAAATATGTTCGTTTCTATCACACATGCCATTGGTAGTTATGCAATACGAACTTTATGTGATATTCAACTTGTAATCTATATATTGCAGGTGTGTCCATGGCTTCACTGACTGAGCTTTCATTCAATTGGACGGGCTTTATTAGTGCTATGATTTCTAACATCTCCTTCACTTACCGGAGTATTTACTCAAAGAAGGCTATGGTGATTTTCTATAGTAATTCTGTTCATTGTTAGGTGGTTGATTTCATCAAATGACGCTTTGTTGATCGTCCTTTTCTCTGGATCTTGCAGACTGATATGGACAGTACTAATGTCTATGCTTACATTTCCATCATAGCTCTCATTGTCTGCCTTCCTCCTGCCATTATTGTGAGTGATAAAAATAAACGATAGGAAAAAAGAACCTTGCTTTGATTCTTGAAAGGCCTTGGTTGTTTACAAATTATGACATGTCTGTTCTTGCAGGTCGAAGGACCAGCACTGTTGAAGCATGGCTTTAATGATGCAATTGCTAAGGTGGGCCTGACCAAGTTCATTTCAGATCTCTTTTGGGTTGGAATGTTCTATCACCTCTACAATCAGGTAAAGATGTCCGGTTGATGTTTTATGTTTTCTCAAGTACGATTTCCATAAATGATCATTCGAAGCTCTTTTTGCTATTCATATAATCTCTCCCATTTCAGTAACTATTTTAATATCCTGAACTCATCAAATTGCTCAGGTCACGTTGAATTCAGAAAAACATGCATTCCAAAATTTTATTTGTTTCATTCCATGAACATGTTTGTGGTTGTTGAATTTTCAGTTGGCTACCAATACATTAGAGAGGGTTGCACCTCTTACTCATGCAGTTGGAAATGTGCTGAAACGTGTGTTTGTGATTGGTTTCTCAATCTTGGTCTTCGGTATCATCTCAAACCACCTCATTGGAACATTTTTAATTTAATGGTTTATCAGAATAGTCCTTGACAATCTCTTCCTTACAGGTAACAAGATTTCAACACAAACTGGAATTGGAACCGCCATTGCAATTGCTGGAGTAGCAATGTACTCGTTCATCAAGGCCAAGATGGAAGAAGAGAAACGGGTTAGTCTCAATCTCAAACCATCGCCAAATGAATAAATTTGCTAGTTTGTACATTAACATTATCGAGCTGCAATGAGACAAACAAAGAGATTGATTCTGTCATTCTAGATCGACCTGAAGTTTGTTTTCTTTGGCAGCAAAAGAAAGCGACCTGAGGGTGAGAGCAGAAGCATAATGAGAGGAAACATTGCTTGTAAAGTCACATTCCACTGTTCCAACTGATAAAGAGACGAATCAACTGTTCTGCTTCATTGTGAAGTTCTTTTTTCTTCTTCCTCATAATTTCCTTATCATCAGTGTTCTTTGATTCAGAGTACGAACAATTGCTAATTTGCAATCTGCTCTTCTTCAACCGAATAATGTATCACTTGCTCTGTATCTCTGAATAGCATTTACTATTATAACTCGGAAGCTACATAGGGATCTAACAGAACGAGTGACGCTGAATTATTTGAAAAAGATAGAACATTTCCAGAAAGCAGGGTTATGATTTTAGAACACATCAGACTATATAATTCATTCATAAATATCTCACTGATTCTGATGACCTTCAATTCAGTGTTGGAAGCATGACTTAGCATTTACAAATCTGACTAGTTTTAGAATATGTGAAAATGTGAACGCATATAAACTTACAAATTTAGTCATATCCACAATATAAAATCCCAATTTACAGTTTTTTATAATTAATTTTTTAAACATTTTCACATTATATATTTTTAAAGGTCTTTATCCATCTACATTCCTGAGAATTTTGCATTAACACATTTTCCAATTGACAATATTTATTTGTAATACATGGGGAAGTAATTAGAATCCTTAAGAGTATTGGTGAGTGTGTTTTCTGATAAAATATAAAAAATAAAATTTAAAACGGTATATTAAAAATAAAATATTAATTATATACATAATAATTAAAAAAATATAGTATTGCATAATTTAATTTAATCTCAATATTTTTCCTTTTTCTATAGCAAAAGCTGGATTTTACAAACAAAAGACATGGGCTGTCACCTTAAGAGGACTTTTTTCCTGTTTTATTATCTCAATTAAAGTTCATTCTATTTAAACATATTTGACAAACATTTTCTATAAATAACACATTTATTTAAACATACTCAAACAGAAGATTCCAAGATGGTCTTACAGGTAACGAGCTTGTGCATATAGAAGCCCATTCTTCAACTCGAACTTTAAAACCCTGAAACTAACAAGCAGTTACCTTCTTTTCTTTTCCTTTCTTGATTAAATCTTGGACAAAACCTTCACAATCAATTCAATTCCACCTCAACATGTTCAAAAAGTAATCTGTTTAAAAAACGCACAGTAGCAAATCCACCATAGACCATCCTCACTCGTCACTCCTACCATAAAACTTCTGCTTCATTCACTAACAAAACACCAATACAATGGGTGTAGTTTCTGGTTTGTGTGCAATATACTGACTCCTGCGTCGGCGAAGATGAGCTCAACTAGCTACATGCAGAACCCTATGGAAGAAAACAGAGATGTAAGTGGTGTCATCTTCGCATAGTATGAAAGAGTGACTTTCATCTTCCGTGCCATTTTCATCATATATCACCAGTGGCGTCATCTTCGCAATTTGTGGCCTCCAACCATTTGTCTTCAGGTACCAATACCCACTCAATTTCTCAATCAGTCTTATAAGATAAGTAAGTGGTGTCGATGCCGTAGCTGAGTTTTGGAGCCAAACCCGAGGAGTTTAGCGAGGTTTTTAATTTGATTCTAGAAAAGCGGAAACTTCTGTTTATGCAAGGAATTTGATTGGATCGACGCAATACAAAGTGGTTTTGTTTAGTTCTCTTGCTTCCCATTTTCTGTTTAATTACATCTGCCTTCTTTGTTTTGACAATTGGTGCGGAGTTTTAGGCTTAGTTTTGGGAGCGAGTTTTCTGAGTTGTTACAGAATTTTGATTGTGAAATTGAAGAGGAAGGGTGGATTCGTGAGAGTTTTCAGCTTCAGTTAACGACGTAATTTCGTTAATCACTTCTCAAAGAATTTGGCTATTAAATCTGAACTACTACGGACACTTCTCAACTCCAGCCCCTACCGGGGGGGCCTGAGGCCACCAGCCCCTTGCCTCTCGCCCCTCTCTCTCCCGACATGCAACAGGTCCCACAAGGTGTTGACAGTATGCCGAGGTCAACACCTCAAAAAGAACCCAGTTCAGAGGAGTTTGAACCGCCACAATCGAAGGATATGACTAAAACAGACCCTACCCATATGACTAATATGGGCTCTGGAGGGAACCCTCAAAACCCCATCTCTATGTCTTCGCCCCAAACTCCTGATGATCCAAAAGATGGAGTTCCGATGAATGGAGTTTGTGAGGTTCACCCCTCCAATTCGGAGGAAGTAAGTGCACCGGTAGTCTACGGTGAACAACTTCCAAGCTTGAAGGATCAGGACCCTATCCCTCAGCCCTCTTTCAAGGACAAGTTGGTGGGTAACCATTCTAAGACATCCCAATTAATTGATCACCATAATGATACCTTGGAGCTGGGTGAGAAAGACGTCAGTGTTAGAATGACTGGAGGAATCCCAGCAATTAGTTTTTCACCGAGAGTCCATCAAGTACTGACTGGAGCCTTCAGACAAACAGTAGTAGTGCGATTACTTGCGGGAGGACTGAGGTATAAGTCGCTCAGGTATGGGATTATTTCCCAATGGAAGCCTAAAGGCAACTTTGAGATTGTTGATTTGGAAAACCATTACTTTCTTGTCACTTTGGAACAACAGGATGATTACATGAATGCTCTGTTAGGGGGGCCATGGGTTATTAGAGGTTCCTACTTAGTTGTTCAACCTTGGACCCCATCTTTTTCAACAGATAACATATATCCATCTAGTCTTGTGGCATGGGTGAGGCTCCAAGGATTACCATACCACTACTATAATCAAAAGGTAGTTACTGTTATTGGGAATGTCATTGGTAAAGTGATTTGTGTAGACTACACCACGAAAGAGGGAAGGAGAGGCAAATTTGCGAGGATGGCAATTGAAATTGATCTAACTAAGCCTTTAATTCCTTATATTGTGGTGGATGAGAGGAAGCAGAAGGTGGAGTATGAAGGTCTGCCTACGATCTGCTACGACTGTGGTAAAGCAGGACATGTTAAGCCCAACTGCCCTCTTAGCCAACCATCACCATCTATAACCCAGCTTACAGGTAGCGGAGGAACAAATGGAGGACAGGCACACGCTAGTCGAATTAGTGATGAAGAGCAAGGTTTTGGCCCCTGGATGCAAGTAAGGACGAGAGGGAGAAGACAAGCAAAGAGTACTGAGAGCCCTACTCCTGATAAGAGCCAGCTAGCAATCAAAAACATTACGGGAGAGTCATCTCACCAGGGATCCCGCTTTGCTGTCCTAGAACAACAGTCGGGTGCCGTTAATCTAGCAGAGCCAGAAGCTTCGGGTAAAAAAGGGCAGGTTGAAACAACCCAGGAAAAATACAAGAAGACCCCCACTGGGACACTCGGAAAACAAAAAGACACTAAATCGATTCCAAAAGAGCATACCACAGAGAATCCATTACCTAAGACGGGCCTCTCCCTCGTAAAAGTGACATACTCGAGGAATAAACATCAAGCCTCTCATATGGCAGCCTCATCTAGTCAACCCCTCATGGAGAATAGAAACCCCAATATCCCTAATCAAATCTTAACGAAGAGTGTCACTATGACTCATCCATTGCCACAAGCAATAAGCAACACTTCTCTCGACCCAGATAAACATAAAGCAGTCACCTTTACAGACATGGTTAACTGGGGAATGAAAACATCGAGATCAAATAAAGGTAAAGGGAATCAGTCGAATAAAGGAAGTGCATCATTTAAGGTGTCACCCACTCTCAAAATTAAGAAGGGACTTAGATTAAAGAAATCCTCAAGTGAATCTCGCAAAGCGTTGGTGGAAGACCTAGCGGAAGCATTGGCTGAGGGTCCTCCCCAGGGAGGACAAGGGAAGGTTCATCTAGAGGATGCCCCAATGGAGGACTTTAACTCCTGAAGCTTTTATGCTTTACTATCTCTCATCTATATATTTTTTTTATGAAGTCCCAAAATATCTTTGTGTGGAATTGTAGAGGAGCAAGGAGCGATAGTTTTAGCAGAGCTATTAAACAATACATGAGTGAGCATAGCCCCAACGTTACAGCCTTGTTGGAGCCAAGAATTAGTGGGTCTACTGCTGAAAAAGTTATCAAGACTCTGAATTACCAAAACACCTTTCGAGTGGAAGCTGAAGGATTCAAAGGGGGAATTTGGCTGATGTGGAAAGATACGAAGAAAGTGGAGGTTATCGACTGCAACCCTCAGTACATACATTTTAAGTATTGGTCGAATC
>CANYCX015464768.1:0-17855 GCA_948193385.1 Breynia disticha f. nivosa | reverse complement strand
TCAATATCAATCGTAAACCTCATACGAAGATCAACACGACATTTAGCCAACAGAGCATGTCAATCAATTATATATGAACTGACATATAATCTATACAAGCATACCAACACAATTCATATATCACATATGAATCAACAATCATATGCCCATAATATATAACATAAGCAAGACTCACAATTCAAGCTTACCAAATGTTTACAAACATCTTTAGGAGCATTCTTTCCTTAATTTCATTCTTAAGCTTTTAAGGCTTATATGTGAATTATGTTTTAAGGAAAATACCTAACTGTAATACTAACACTTATAGTCATAGGGTTCACTTATATCTTAAGTGTAAGAAACCACTTAACTCAAATAACGTGGAAGTCACACCGCACCGACGTCGACTAATCACAATCAATGTCTTATCTAGATCCTCCTAGACAAATTAAATATATAGAGACTGTTAATACTTCTTGCCTTTACGAATTTCATAATTAAAATCCTCTAACCCAGTTCCTAAACACTCAAATCAGATTGCCCAGTAATATTTTCTTATCCATTCAAGCCTTTAAGCTCAATTTCCTCACAGGTTCAATGCTTTCAAGCATTCCATTACAAATAATAACTCTCAAGTTATTACTAATCAATTTCCAGCAACCTAACTCAACCTCATATCCTCAGAACAACTATCTTAGCAAGCTCAATCATAACTTTAGAAGCTAATACAAGTGAAAAGCTTACCTTAGATGAGCTTGGGATGATTTTGTCCAAGAATTCTGTTGTTTCTTGATTGAAGAAGTTGCTGGAACAGATTTTAGGGTTTCCTCAATCACCTACTTGCTTCTGTATTCTATTTTCAAATGAATTAATCATTCACAAAACTGTTCGATTAATGCTCAGTACACACGACCTCGAGCACGGGTCGTGCCATTCGGTTGTGCCGTGTTTTCTCAGCACGAGTTTCTATTCCATCGTGCACGATATCGTTCTGCAATTACTTCAATATGAGGGCATGCCAATTTTCCAGGATGAGCACGAGATCGTGCTGATCCCCAACTATGAGCACGGAGCGTGCTCCAGCTTGTGCTGGTCTGCTGTTTTCTCAATTCTTACTTAAATCGATTCGATTTGATCCCATTTTTAAGTTCTTTTTTCGAATATTTTAATTCCTACAATTTTTAGGACGTTACATGTTGCACTGTTGAAAATTGTAAAACTGTAAGTTGCAATAATGTAGAAGAGTTTGCATGAATATTCTGCTTTCGTTGTGTCTTCTATAACTATTATGGAATAGTGCGCTTTGCGATAAGAGGTGTTTTTTAGAGAGAAGGAGAGAGGATTTTGGATGGGGATTTTAGGTTTAGAACGAATTTAGGTTTAATTCCTTAGTTTAGAGTAGATTCTATGCATTTTCCTTTAATTTACATGTTTTATTTCCATTTATGTACTTAATTTTATATTGATTGCATTCTCCTCTACATTTTTTAGAAATTCAATTAGTTTTATATTGATTGCATTCTCCTCTACATTTTTTTAGAAATTCAATACTGTTTTTGATGGTTTCTCAATTTTGTTTATGTTTTCTATAGGCATTTTTGTTAGGGCTTCGCTTAGGATTTCTTAGATTTAAGTTTCTTTATAATTCCAACACTTGATTTACATTTTCTGCAATGTTTAGTTTTTATTCTAATTTTTCTTTTTGATTTTGATTATTATTAACTTGGGCTTTGATATTTATGTTCATTTCTTTGTGTTTTGATATCTGAGATGCATATTGGTTGAGTTTGGTTTTGGGTTTTTTATGTTGAAGCTTAATTTTTGTTCGAATGATTTTTGTTTACATTTTGAATTAATGCAATTTTAATTTTGATGTTTTAATTCATTGTATTGCCCATTACTTTCGTTTAATTTGCCTTTGTGTTCTTTTTAATTACTTTTTCATCGCTTCATTTCATTAATTGCATCTATTTTATTCATATTTTAGTTTAGTCGCATTGCAGTTTAGTTTAATTCAAAAATCAACTCTTTAATCGATTGGACTTTTAATAAGCAACAATAACTCGCATGGCATATAACTATCTCCCTAGTGTTCGATATTTCGGTCGAGTCTTTACTCCTCTTATTACTTGACTGCATACACTTGCGTGTTGTTTTTTTGTGACGTAGAGTTAGGACGCATTACCAAACCATAAGGGACCATCTAAGGTGATAGTCATTATTAAAAACTATCTCCCTAGTATGTGTAGTGAAAAAACTATCGTAGGTCATTTGAAATAATGTATTGAGTTTATCTTATACTTAGTTATGTATTTACATGTATAATAATGTATAATAAAAAGTTCAAACATAGGTCATTTGAAATATATATTTTTTGTTGATGCTTTCGCAAAGGAAAATTAGTTTTTTTGCATTTTTAAAGCCCACAGAAACTCACTCACTAGCCGATTGTCCAAATGCTTACCTGAGCTAAACGAGACATCTCCTAATTCATTTGAAGTATATATTTATTAATTTTTTTTTGAAAAATATATGTTAAGTTTAGCTTATTATTAATTGACAAATCAAATTCTTTAATGTTTAACGAGTCAATGTTAAGTTGATGTTTTTCAATTTTTTAGCTTTTAGCTCTTTTAACTATAACTTTAACTTAATTGAACAATCAATTTTTTTTTCTTATTCAACAATTTACAGAGCTATAACGATTTTTGCTTTGTGGATGGTTTAAGATCAAAATTTTATGTGTATTTGGTTTTACTAAAATATTAAAAGAGTAAAAATAATTTAAGGATGAGAATGAAATGATGGTAAAATTAATAACACAAATGCCAAAGGTTTAACAAAAATCAAATTTGTGTTTTGTTTGGGCCTTACAAATCCATGGCCCACCATAATTTACTTGCTCTACTTCATCTTCTTCCTCCTTTGGCCATACAAAATCATCCCTCATCAGACTCCACCTTCCATCTTCTTCTTTGACTTTATTTTTTTCTTCTCTAGCTACTCTTTACATTTGACATTGATAAAATCATCTTGGGCACCTTATACCCATGATCCACCAAATGACGATTGGGGCACTTTTAGAAAATCACGGCTTAATATACCATTATAGGTGATTCCACCAGTGTTGGTGGGGGCAGAAGCCCCCACCTACACTGGTTTAGATCCATTTCTGAGCCCACTACACAAAAGAATGGTACAACTTGAATGAACTAAGAAAACCTAACACTTGACATCATAAGTTTTAGTCATGTGTAAGTGGAAGATGTTGGAAGTCAGTCAAACGTCTGCCCACGCTAAATGGCTTAAACAGGATTGAATGACAATACTTTTCTCATCTTAAGGACTTATGACGAAATTCCTCATGATATAAATATATCATATAAGAAAACCCTAAAGCAGATGTGTGAATTAGTTTTCATGTATGTTTTAAAAAAAGAACAATTTCTTTTCTCTACACTCTGTTCATCCATTCATTTAGTAGAAAGGGTTGCGATAGCACATGCCTTCAACTCAGCGATCATGCGTGTAGAAGAAGAATGCCAACAACTAATCTATCAAAGATCTCAACTATTTTAGCTGCGATAATCAAGTAAGTATTTAATCATTTACTATTTATATTGGTTTGTGTTATTCTTCTATTGAGTTCTTATATGTACTTTTGAAACTTATCCTTCATTTTTATTTATATTTTTTTTACAAAATGGTGATCTTGAAATTAATTTTATCAGAAACCATAGTACATACGTGTGAAGTTAGTATTGGAACTTAGGAATGGATAAGACTGATTACCCTTATCCTTTATTTTTATTTATAATTTACCATAGTTTGGATTGAGTGGAATTTGAATTGAAACATGGCATGATGGACTATGTTGTAAGACTGATTACCCTTTTGATGTATTTAATTGTATATGTGTTGTGAGTGATTGATGAGTTCTGATGAAATATGTTTTATGTTATGTTGAAAGGTAATTTGTGAATGAATGAAAGGTGTACTATAACAGGGAATAATTGATTATGCTATTAGAATGATTATTGGTATGTTGTGTTGTATTGTGAATGTTAGAAATGAGTTAAGTGTGAGAAACTTGCATTTATTAATGATACTTTTTTCCTATGATTGATGAGTTTGATGAAGTATGCATGTATGTTAAGTTTAAATGTAATTAATGAATGAATGAAATATGTATGATTGAGTATGCCGTGAGAATGATTATCACTATGTTTTGTTATATTGTGTATGTTGGAAAATTTGTTATGAGTGTTGGACGAGTGTTAAGTGTGAGAACTTGTGGTTATAAATGATACTGATGGTGAATGAATGAAATGTGAATTGCAATAGGGTATGATTGAGTATGCTGTGGGAATACTTGGTTTATGTCGTGTTATATTGTTTATGTTGTAAATGTGTTATGTGTATGTGGAAATGAGGTAAGTGTGATAAACTTGTGTTTACAAATGACACTATATTAACTAACATATGTTACCAGGGTTATAATGTACATTAGTTGGCTTATCGGGGTTTTAGAACATCTCTGGGTTAATTTATGTGTGTTGTTTGTTGTGTATTCCAACTTGGATTAGCATACGATATCCACAAGAATAAAATACATTAACCTGGATTTTCTCAGTAATGTACGTATCACAAAAAATAACATATGTTACCTCCCTCGATGTGCTATGAATTTGTTTAACGTGTCTTAAGTTTAAAACAGTGAGGGTCATAATGTACATTATACCCAGTTACTTGTAAATTTCTCACTATAAATTGAGAATTAAAAAGGGTAACAAGTATTGTTAGATTGAGGTTCTTCATATGTTAATTCATAAGAATGGTGAACAAAGCATAACTGAACAAATGTGTGTGATAATTAAGGAACGAGTGTCTTCGACTTTATATGGTTAGGAAAATGTCATAGGTAAATTCTATTTTTGGTTATTTTGTGTTTTTAGCAGATTGACGGGAGGTTCCACCTACGAGGTCGAAGGTGCAAAGATGGAAAATTTCATAAAATGATTTCATGGCTTCTTAAACAACATACATGGTTGTAAATGTTTTATTTTAGCTCTACTATTTTTAATCACACTCTACTTTTATTATTTTACAGTCGCATGTTAGGGTTATAGCATTATTTGACAATTGTTTATAATTGCTAAAAATTTATACAGATTTTCATTGAAAAGAGTTAAATAGGAATGAAATTTTAGGCGTCACACTATGGGCACCACTATGGCTGTAAATTATGATTTTTCAAGTAATAATATTCATTACTTGCCCTCCACTCAAGCCAGTCTAACTGGATTGAGTAATGGGGTGCCACTCGAATGTAGGTTTAACTTAGTTGATTCAGTATTTTAACGAGCTGATCATTTTTTTAAATTAAATGTCTTCCCTCCTGTGAGGGGGCTGGTAAACAGGAGTTACCTGTTTTCTTTGGTTCTCAGTTTCAATATTGCATTTGACCTCCTTCCTTCCAGTCTCTTTGGGCACCTTTTCTGTTACTTCAGCCTTCCCTTTCGTCTTTCCTTCAGCTTCTGCTTCAACTGTGACCTGGGAATGAGCTATAGGTTCCAGTCTTTTTGGGGCATGGATTCATTCAACGTTGGCTATTTCTACAGCGTGTCCAAGGACAGTTTTTTGACCAAAGCCGAATACCACTACCTAAGTTACAACCTGTACCTGTTTCATTTGGGTCATTGTTCCTATCTATTGTTGGAGTGTGAGTGTTTATTGTATTCCAGCCAATCCTGCCAACACTCCCTTCATGAGTTCCATCAATTCAGCCATCTTCAAGCTCTAGCCTTTAGGTCCTTCTGTCCTTGGGATGTTAGTTGCTGTTGAACTGTTAGTCTCTTCAACGTCCTTGGCTTCGGACACCACCTCTTGGTTTCTTGTTAGAACCATTGTCGGAATATTCGGCCGAGCATGCCAAATTGTTTACACTCTTTCGTGGAAAGAGACAAAAGTCGTCCCTTCAATTACATAACACACGGAAACAAAATTAAATAAATGCGTGAGCATGCCAAAAAATTTAAGTTTTTCCAAACTAAAAATAAAAAGTGTGCACGATAAATCTGAATTCTAAAATCAAATGATTGCGAAAAGAAAAATAGGACGATTTTTTCTAAGGGTCTTTGACTCAATAGTATCCAAATCGTCAAATAACAATAATTAAATAAGAACAAAAAATGAAGCTAGCAAAATGCTAGAAGTATGTGAAAATAAAGTTGACAAGGTGACAAAAGTAATGTGAAAGTAGGAGCTGTTTTTGCTGTCAGAATTTTGTGTCGTACTAAGCTTAATTATTCTTATATTTATAGGCATCTCCATCTTCATTTTCTTGAATATCAAATCAAATATTCTCTTTATATTTGATTTGTTTTCTTTTTTGACACATTGGTTCCTGAAATGGGTCCAAAAAATTGTACCGATAATTGAGTTTGTTCAATTAATTCGGCCTGTGACCAGAATTATTTTAGCATAAACAACATATTTGGCAAATGAATTCTAGCACGTCAACTTGGCTTCTGGTATTTTTAATTTCCCTGCAATTAACAGTTTTATAATAATTTTTGTTCTCATTTGTTCTTTCCAGGGACGACATTGCTAGTGTGAAGATGTAGTTTCAATGACCTAGAAGAAGTTTTTCCGTTGCTCCGGAGAAACGTCCAGCGTAATCTTCAAGAATCATGCAGATGGAATCTAAATCAGGTTTTTTGTTCTCCTTTTTTAAACTTATCCTTCATTTTTTTTTATTTTTTTTTTAATGAGGATTTTGAAGGGTTATTTTATCGGAATACATAGTACGTACGTCTCATGTTAGCGTTAGAACTTGGGAATGGATAAGTATGGGTAAGAATTTAGAATATGATTTTAAAATGTGCAGAGATTAATTATATTTAATCAAATTTTTTAGAAGTAAACTTGATTTTTCAATAAATTTTATTATTGTAATGTTTATTATAAAAATATTATAAATATGTTAATACAATTTATCTAAATAAAATTTATCCAAAATAATATTACTCATTTTTTAAATGTACATAATCAAATGATTAAATTTAGAAACAAAAGGATATTATGTCCAACATACAACAAATAGTAATATGGAATGTTACATGTAGCATATGGCAGAACTTATTCAGAGACTTTTTGACGCAATTCAAATTCAAACGGAATGTGCTCAACCTTCACGCATCAAAACAGGATCCAAACTATCATGTTTGTATGATACCCAAAATATCAGAAGTAGAATATACATTTGCATACTCTTTTATCCTCGGCTTCAACGGTCAAGAGAGTTAAACAATACACTGAAGATGTGAATTTGATCCGAGTCTGTAACGTCGTTAGGGTAATATGCAAGCTCTAGCCCGCTAGTTCGTCGAATTTCCTTAAGACTTTCTCTGTTTGGCTCGTAGGCTAATCCAATCCTTTTTATAAAATTTTGTGAAAAAAAAAACATACATTTGCATCATTTCATCAGCTTCTTGCATGGCTTCATATACATTACTCATTATGTTCAGACCAATTATTATCATAGAGACAAAGCTAACGAACCATCCTTAGGGTCCATGTGGAATAAAGGCTTCTACTTCTTTTTCATAAAAACAAGTCCAAACTAACTCTTATACTTACACTTAAACCAGCAACATAATCATAACTCCTTACTACACCCCACCATCACTTTCTCATTTACATTCTCATCAAACTTTCTGAAACAAACCCCAACTCTCAACCAATATTTCTGTGGCACAATTTTTCGGTGTCTCTGAATGGCAAATTCATTTGAGGTTTCTTCCATATCCTCTTCGTCTTCCCTAGATGAGTCTTTTTCCACAAATGCTAGCCCAAGTGTTCAAATCGTATCAAAATCGGTATCAGAAAGGCTTCTAGGGAAGTTCTTTGATGCATCTCAATATGATTTCAACTATGAACAGAGTAGTCTGTGGTCTCCTCCGATTCCTCGTCGAGCTTTCTTGGCATCACCGGCAGGGAATGTTTGTTATGAAGATGAGTTGTTTTGTAAGCTTAAGAAGGCAAACAAGGCATGTGGAAGACGCATTGGATGTTTCAATGTATGCTTTTCTCTAACTACTATTCCTCCTTGATTTCAGCAAGTTATTGTCAACTTTGATATTGACAAGTTTATATCTTAGCAAATTGATTTTGAGAGATATTGTAAAAGATGTTAAGATATGAACCAGAAATCTGCAAATGGCATGGGAATAACTACTACATATAATATGCTGATGAATAATAGTTGTTATTGTTTTTTCAATTATTTTGTAGGCCTTCTGGTGCGCTTAAGGTTGTGGCAGCACTCATCACAGTAATTATATACTTTTACAAAAGCCATGTTTTGTCTTCCATCTCCACAACTACATTTCACAAAGTTATAAGAGTATATACATGTGGTACCGTATAACTCTACTGTACAAAATTTACGCATAGTTTATCAGTGCAGTTTCATGTCATTCTCATCAACTGGGTCAAAAAGATTTAGGTCTCAAAAGAGACATCCATGGAGGTGTGAGCGATTGATGCATCCAATGTCTTTTCGGATCAATTCAGAAGTTTTTGTAATACCAATTTACTGATATTCTGTGAATGAAAACGTAGAAGTTTTTTAACAGTTTACTAGTAGAACACACGCACCATACATATATGTGTACATTTCAATATGTTTATTTTGTCTAAACCACCCGGTATCTCCACCTTTAGTGATGATTAATCCGGGATAGGAGTGGGAGGCACGGCTTCTGCCTTATGAGGGCGACTCTGCTGGAATTCGGTCCTGAGAACACGCTAAGAAGAACCTCACGTGGGCTGAATTGCTAACATAACCAACACTATGAGTATTTCGATATGTAAATAGGTCTTTTAATATCATACTTTCAGACTTAAAGATGGACTTTCGTAGCTAGATTTACGTGGGAATGTCTTGATTGAACGTAAAGTGTTATGCAGAAGTATTTGAATAGTACAACGAGTAGTGAAGAGACATGGTCGACAATCTGCTTAGAACCAAAAAGGAATTTTCAGAGAGTGCAGGTTCTGCAATAAAGCTACACATTTTGCTTTCCCCTCAGACCAACACCAACACAACTGCATAAGCTTTGTTTTCTTTCTTTCTACATAAACCCTTCTTTGTCTGTTTGTAAATTGAATAGATTCCATCTCTGGCTTCCTCTGCTTTTCTATATGGGGAGAACGGTGGTCTTTGTTTAAAGCTGAGAACATCTGATTCCTTTATAAATAATTTGAGCAATTCAGATGTTCCATTCTTTGATAATGCAAATGGAAAATGAAAAAACATGTTAAAATTCTCATGTATTTCAAACTCTAAGTCAAAATTCTCTCCCTCTATCTGTTTTAATCTCACCTATGCACGTATATACCACCACAAAAAAAAAATCGCTCATATTGTAGTGAAAGTCCAAGTGAAATAACAATGAACAGCACAGCATTATCTCTCTCTTTCTCTCGTTTAATCTCATATTGGAGTGATAAGTAAAACGTTCTCCTGAAATTTGGCCAAATGTATCAAAAAAAAAAATACTGTGATAGTAGAATTTTTAAATGTATCGAAAAATAACATTACTTATTTAGTCGACACTTTTAAATAATTCAGCAAAATTCTAGAAAATATTGCACACTATTTTTGAACTTGCCCAATAGTCTGGTTATGGTGGTAGACAGCCATAACCATCAGCATTTGGCGATTCAAAAGGTCACATGAGTTTTCAGCCTCATTTAAACTTGGAAGCTCTATCTCCAGGAAGGTGCAATAAACAGCCAAAGCTAACACAAAGAAATGATCCATCTCCCACATCAAACAATCATTCTCTCATTCAAATAAAAAATTAAAAACAAAAGATCAATCACAAAAACATTGAATAAAAACACCCCTTTATGGAACATTTTTGAGCTTAAGTTATAGATATGTTCGCATAAGCTAAAAGTACAAGGACTTGAAATTGAGGAGCCCACATTGCAAACCTTATGCAATGAAATGGAATTTTTGTTTGGGACAAACAATGAAATGTGAATGTACATCTCAATTACATCTCAACGATTAGCTTTTCAAAGACCATCAACACACAAATCCTCACGATTCTTAACACATAATCACCATCACTATAAGCTTCAGAATACAATCAGTTAAAAGATTAGGCATCGGTGTCGCAGTAAATTCAATAGATCTTTTGAAAAGATAACATAGAAAATATTTATTTTGCTCATATATGTCATGTAACTTATTCAAATGACACATTTCGTCTTAATAATTGACAAAGATGAAAAATTGTTGTAAATAATATGAAGAGAATATAATTGTGTCATTTTTATTGAATATAATCCTCTATTTGTGAGAGAAAGATTACATAAAGATAAAGATAAGTATTACAAAGAGACAAAGATAAAATTCTTATAAAGATTGAGACAAATCTTCTACATAAATAGTGATAGAAATTGATATCTAAATCTTAATATTATCATAACACTCCTATTGGATGTCTAAAAATTATATACTTTAAGTAAAAACCTTGTTTAGGAAAACCCAATGGGACAAAAATTTAGCTAAAGGAAAAGTAGTATAGTATATACAGTTCTTCCCTCATACATACATAATTTTTATCAAATATTTCTGAGTCTACGCTAGTCAATCTTGAGAACTAATTTCTCAAAGTTAGTGGTAGGAAGTGACTTCGTGAACAAATATGCTGAATTGTCGATTGAACGAATTTGATGAACATCTACAACTCTTAATTTTAAAGATCATATGTACAGAGGAATTTCAGAAAAATATTTTTGGTTTTATCGCTTTTGATGTAGCCACTATTGAGCTGCTTAATACAAGGTGCATTATCTTCATATAAAACAGTTGGATCTTCTTTATCAAATTTAATGTTTCATGTTGTTTTAATGTGTTGGATCATGGATCTCACCATATGCATTATCTTCTAGCCTTATGAATTGTCAAAATTTCAACATGATTGGATGATGCAATAGCCAAAATTTGCTCACTAGATCTCCAAGATATAACAATGTCACTATAAACAAGTAACCTATTTGTGATAGAGCTTTATGAGAACAGGACAAGTGTTCAACATCTGCATATCCAATTAACTTTTGAGTCATGCTGGTAACATAAGCTCAAATTAGATGTACCACGTAAACAGTGAAACAATTTTTTTCACACCATTCTAATGTCTTTGAGTGAGTAAAGAACTATTTCGTGCTAGCAATTTATAAAAAGTTATATCAGGTTTGTACTATTATCAAGATATATCAATACTTCAATTATATTAAAATATGGTACTTTCAGACCAAGTATTTATTCACTATCTTCTTAAGGATGAAAATTATGTTTCTCCAGGTGGTGATATTAGACTTGTATAATTAAGCCTGAAATCGTTGAACTGGCCCAGCAAGAACTTATGGTTTGATAGCCCGATTTGATGGGGCCTGAAAACATTCACTGATTACAGTTCCACATATTCTTAAACCATTAGAATAGATGATTCCAACGGTAATTTGGCTTTTTTATTTTTTTCTTTTTTCTTCTATAGATACAACCACTTGTAGAGACTAATTAACCTCTAGAAAGGGGGTTTTTGAATAGAGGTTAATAAAATGACAAATTTTTGCAAAAATAAAGAACAAGACAGACACACGATTTAGAGTGGTTTGGTGATCAACACCTACATCCACTATCTATGTTCTCACTTAGGATTTTGTCAACTTTCCATTATATTCACTTTGAAGACAAGTGAAAACTTTCTTACCCACTTGAATTCCAGCTCAAGCAACCTTACAAATAATATTACTTTTGGCTCAAATCGTACCATAATACCTTTGCTAACTCACACTTTTATATTCCAATTAAAGACCAAAGAAAGGCTTAGAACACAAAAAAAAATAAGTGAGCAAGAGAGTTGTCTAGATATTTAGGAATGCTTGTGTTGTCTCTCTCTTCTATTGCCAACTCCTTTTATATGTTATCATGTGTTATTTCCTATTGAACTTTGATGTAGACCTCTTCAAATACCTTTTTAAAAGTCAACTTTGTCCACTCTCAACTTTACTAGTCAACTGACACAATTTTTACTTGAGTAGAAAACTTATTCTAGTCAACTGGTTTCTTCTTAGTCGACTACTAGAGCATTTAAACTTCTTTGGGTTTCAATGTCTAGTCGACTGATCATCTATTAGTCGGCTGGTGTCCTTTGTAATTCACTGTTACTTGACTAAAGATAATACTAGGCAAATTACCTATGCCTAAATTTGAAATTTGAATTATGCCAAAAGTGGTCCTTAATCTTCAACGCCATTCTAATGATTTTTGTCCTATTTTTATGGTTGGGCTCAGTATTAGTTGACTCATTGGGCTTGAGTTCCCCTTATAGATGTCGTACTTTTTTCAACACTTTCACATGCATGGTAGTTGAGTGGTGCTTATAGTAGTCGACTAATTTGCACTTTTCTTACTTTAGTCGACTAGTGTGATCCACAATTAAGTAGAATCATACTTTTTCTTTTTCCATAAACCCTTGACATATATTTTATAACTTTATGATCTGAAATATCTATGTTTATTAAATTCATGAAATTTTCTCTTTGTCAAAACATTAAAAAGGAATTTCTAATTGTTCACCACCATAGGTCTAACAATGTCTTCTTTTTTGATAATGATAGAACATTACATGAATTTGATAAATATAGTTTAAACATAAAGCACAATGATCAAGGTTTTTAAGCCTTATTAAGATATGTTAGTAACCAACAACATTTCAAAAGCTTTCTAAACTTTTTTCTCTGCCTTAATTGATTCTCCCCCTCATTCAGTGAGATTACAATTTATCATTCATATTTATCTCTCTTCTCTTTTATGTCATAATCAAACACATATCTATGTATAATGAAGAATAACAAGCAAAAAAAATAATATGCAATGCATAGACATTCATCATAAACATAAAAGTCATAGGCATTATAACCATTAATTTCAAATGCAATAACCATATGTGTAGACCCAAAGTTCTACATACCATCATAATATGCATAATAAAACACAATATAAACAAGGAAACATAACATAACATATAGATAAGTGATGAAAATGGGATGTGGGTCTCGTAAGTGTAAAAGTCGTCACTACGGGGGAGCAACATCATCGGTCCTACATGTGAGTTTGTACCAAATCTTATCAACCGTCAATGCCACTTTGTCAACCAAATTTTTTAGAGTGCTCATTTGTGCTCGCACCTCCCTAAGCTCATCTCAAATCGCTCCAAGCTCCATCTTAAGAGATGCAATGTCTTACTTCTCTAAGCTGAGCTTTCTCTTAGAATAGCATTTGAAAGTTATGTTCCTTCATCAACCAGAGTCAATTTAACTATCCTAGCATGTGGTCCATACATCTATCCATGTTTGCTAGTCTTCATAAGCTTCATTGTTTCGAGTTTCATAGTTGTGGCTCTCTAATTGTATGGAAAAGGAGAGAAGGCATCACCATCAAGATTACAATTCTGCATGGAGTAATTGACACATTCTATTCATCATTCTTAGCATTAAGTAAGGGAAATTAATTTCCCTTCCCACTTCCAAGTGCTATATTATTTCCACATCCAATTTGATGATGTGGTTATCACTCGTCTTCTTAGAAAATAGGTTTCGGCTGATTTCATACTAGAGCATTCGATACTTGATGGGAAAATCCATCGCCTCTATAACTTTGTCACTCTTGATTACCTCCAAATCCTTAAGCTTTGAAAAACCATTTTCAAGGTTGAATGTACATTCTTTCTCGAGTTCATTCTCTTCAACAATTGAATCCTCCTGATTCCTAGTTCTTTTCAAGAACCTATCATCATTGGAGCAAATAGGTCTCATTACTCCTCATTTCATACCAAAACAAGTATAAAGATTATCTTTAGTGATAGTGATACATTTCCCTTTGATTCTTGTCACAATAAAACTTACTCTATTTTGATCACCTCTCATCACAACATGCATATTAGCATAAAATTCTCTAATAAGGTCTCCATAGATATTGTAACACCCTCAAATGTATCATATAAAGTTAATTAATAATAACAATAATAGCGAAATGGAAGTGTATTAATTTCATATAAAAATTTGTGAAGAAAATGAAGAAAATAGGTCAAACAGGTTGCCAAATGGCTTGGCCAAACTGTTTGCCAAAAAGTGCAAAGCTTAGGAAGTGCTAAAATATTTAGTGAGAAATTTACATTGAAACCATCAGCGTAGATCGTTTCGTAAACTGTTTGCACACTCTTTGGATAGTTTCAAAAGTTTTAATTAATGATTTAGTAAATAGTTTTACCCAAATCGTTTGGGTCAAAAAAGTTATTTAAATAAGTCTACAATCGACTAAATAGGGTATTTGAACCTTAAAACTCATTTCTTAAACTTAAAGTCAATTTTACACACACCCAAAACCATCCTCAAACACGTTCACCATATTTCCATCACCCACAACCTTAAGTACCCTAAAACCCACACCAAGGAGGAAGTCAATTGCTTGGGAAGAGACCTCTTAAAAGGTAAATATCTGAACTTTTGGTGGTTTTTACAAGAGGAATATGTGTCAATGGAAAAGTGAAGTATTGTAGTTGTTTGTATGATGTTTAAGCAAGATTGTGAGTCAGCTTGTCAAAAATGAAAGTGGGTTTTGTAGTGGATTTGGTAGAGAAGAAAGTTTTCACCTTTGGGTGTTATTGTTGAATCTTAGGTCAGTAGATGAGAGTGGATAAGATAATTTAAAATGAATTAGCAAACATAGGGAGAAGGGAACTTGAATGACATAGAGAATATGGATGAAAATTTAATTATATTGGTGAGTTAGAAAGGTAAAGGTGAGAGCTTGTAAGAGAATTGACATGTTTAGAAGTTAGAAACACATAGATTAAAAGAAAAAGATTCTAATGTAATAAAAGGAAACAAACTTGACACAAAAAGGTTAAATGCATTGATTATTGCTATTAATGCTTATTGATAAATGTATACAACTGTAATTAGGAATCGAAAGTGAGGAGTTGGCGTAATTTTCCGAAGAGGCACACCTAGCTCAAACTTGCGAGGTAAGTGTATATTCGTCAGTATCTTACTATTAGGTCTTATTACATGGTTAAATATGTTTGGTTTTAATCATGTGGTTTGTGTGTGCGTTTGAATGTGTGGTTAAATGAATTGAGAATGCGTTTGAGTGTAGGTTGGTTGTATTGATTGTTATGATTTGAGAATACGTCAAGGAGCCAAAAGTTTGATATTGATGGGTGCATATGTGTATGCGAATATGGTTTGCTTGATGAGATTGTGATAATATAATATGGCGCATGTAATTACTTTAACAATTGATGTTTGTGAAGTTGCAATGTTTTAGGGAATTTTAGGTTTCGTTTGATGACGTAGCTTGAGGTTAGCATGAACTTTTAATGATTATGGCATGTGTGATTATGGTGTGTATATATCACTTACTTGTCTTGGAGTGTCATTGCATATGTGGATCAATCATATGGGTTATGTTTGTGCATGATTGTGTAGTGTGTTTGAATTCACCATGTGCTTGGATGAAATGTGAAAATGTGTGCTTGCCATTGAGTATTGAATGAGTGTATTGAGTTAAAAATGATGTTGTGTGGGGTGGAATTGGAAATAAGAATAAAGATAAAGATAAATGAAAAGGAAATGAATTACGGGGTAACAAGGAACCCAATGTGGAAAGAAAGATAATGGCATGAGTTGTTACCAACTGCGTTCATATGAGAAAACAGGAATTATTTAACCATAATAGAAAATACGAAAAATAATGAACTTATGTGTTGGTTGTTTTGTGAAAATTATGTGCTGTGTGGTTTTGGGATGCATTCATGGGCATATGATCATTTTCCATTTTGCTTTTAGAGGTAAAATGATGTTGGGGAGGCACATAGAGCCCATAAAAGATGCATGAGAAGTCATTTAGAGCTTGCAAAAGGATGCATGGGAGCTTATTTAGAGCCCCTAGAAGGATGTGGGGTAGCATTGTGTCATTGAGTATGCAAAATGAAAAGAAAGGGGTTTAGTTCCCAAGATAGATGGAATGATTTGCATAATCTGCATGTTCATGCATCCCGACACTCATAAGATGTAATATATCAATTGTGATAACTTTCATGTAATGTGTGATCATGTGTGATGAGGGATTTGTTTAAGATGGACTGTTTAGGAGTTGGTGTTATTGATTGTGATTGTTAAATGAGTGACTCGGATGATTGATTTCAAGGGTGGAATTTGTGTTGTTTGGTAAAAATGAGGTGTGATAAGTATAGGGTTATTGTAAATGCAATGATTTAATTGGATGTGAGTAAAAAGGGTCAATTATGAGTGGAATAAGGTGGAAACTGGTAGGGAAACGACCTGGGTAAATCGTTTCCCAACCGGTTTCACCACCTGAAATCAAAACTATGTTTTAGAAAATTTTTGGGAGCTGGAACGACCTGGCAAACAATTTGCCCAAACAATTTGCCAAACTATTTCAGCCATTCTAAAACTGGATAGAAACCTAAACTCAGACCAAATGATTTGGCAAACAGTCTTGTCAGGCCGTTTCCCAAACCATTCCAAACTCTAAATTGGCTTAAATTGAGATAAACCAAAGTGTAAAGGTAACAGTTAGTAGTGTTAACTTGTATGCTGTACTGTGATTCTAAAATTTATTTTTCATTCAATTATGAAGTATTAAAAACATAAAAATTGGTGATGAATACGAAAAACCTTAGTTTGCACATATGCGAGAATATGAAAGTGCATAATCATAACAAAAGGTTAAAGTGTACACATTTACAACCTCGATAGAGTTCTACAAAGCTATGAAATCATTTTTAAATGAAAAATTTTGCCATTGCACCTGCGTCCCAAGTGTGGAATCCTCCGCCAAACTACAAAAACACATTAGCCACAACACAATAGGTGAGTATAAAAACTCAGTAAGTGGATACCTCCTACATCACTTACCTATCCATATAAAGTCTAATACGCTCGTTCATTAAGTTACACACACAATTCCATTATTAGACTATCACATCTCTAGTTTCTGGTCTAAAAAAGGAAACCCTCAGTCTATCAACTTATTTATCTTCCCATTTCTCCATTATATAGCCACACTCCCAGTGTCCCATCTCTATTCACCCTATATAACTGTATACATTTTTTTACATACCGGTATGCGTTAACACTCCAAGCACCTCAATTCGATTATAAAATTATTCAGGTCATTTATCTCATCCCTATATACTTTTACTTCTAGTGAATGTACACTAGGGCAAGTAACATGCATTACCATTTAGTATTACCTACTTTAACTGAGATACTTCCGTCATTAGACACACTTATGCTTTGTAAACACAGCTCTCCTACCCTTAGCACCTTAGGCAACACCATGGCCTTGCTACTTAAACCTCATCCTTTATGTTGCGAATATAATTATTCTCATACCCTCTTTCTTAGTTCATTGATTCCTTTCTCGCCAAAGTCATTTTTCCTACCTAACTACGTGAGTCCCACACCTCTACAACTATTGACACCATATACCCAACCTGTCCTATATCATCCACTCTGATTCACTCGTTGCCCACTTGTACACTTAGCACACATTTACTCTTTCTCGTACTCTCCTCTCCCTCGCCACACATTCTTAGCCCTCTTTCCTCAATTAGTGAATAACATGTGTCGTCTTGAATTAATGAAAACCCTACAAACTTAATGCCTCCTCTACATGACAAGAACCACCTACTCGACAAACTATATCATCTTTAACCTTCATATTTCCTTTGCCTCTACCAACTATATATATATATATATATATA
>CANYCX015461773.1:0-20176 GCA_948193385.1 Breynia disticha f. nivosa | reverse complement strand
AAAAAAAAAGATGGGTAAAAACCTACGCAATCCCTAAGTAATACTTCTAATAATTTTTCAGTCCTCAAGTTTTCAATATTCAATTTTACCAATCCCCGACTTATTTAAAAATGACTGTCGTTAATCCTTCTGTTAAATTAAGCTAACAAAAAGGTTGAAATGTCATTCTTGGCCCTGCCACATGTGTATTAATGAGGGACCGGTAAATTAAGCAAAAAGACTAGAGTGACCGATAAATTAAGCGAAAGAATTACATAGAGGACTTGTAAATTATTTACTTCTTAATTTATTAGCTTAATTTAACAGAAGAAAAACCATAGTCATTTTTCAATATGTCAGGGACCGGTAAAGTGAATATTGGAAAGTCGAGGACCGTGAAATTATTAGGAGTCTTACTCAAGAATTGCATAGGTTTTTGCCCAAAAAGGATAAAAAAGATAGAAATTTGATCAAATAAGTACAATTTGATTAGTTGAATGAATTTATAATTAAAGTACATATTAGTTCAGAAAAGATTAACAAAGTACAATTTAGTTAATCACACAACAATTTAGTTTAAATAACACAAAACAACCTGCATATTGTTCAAATGAGTACAACATTTATCATTTGAACTGAATCTGAACAAAACAGATCAGAGAATACACCTATTACTTCAAAACAACAGCGAAATCTCGAAAAAATATGAAAAAATAGTTTAACAAAATTCAAATGAATAAACAACACAGATTACAAAGACAAAGCCAAATTACAAACTATAACAATCAAAAACCTAATTGAAAGTAAAAACAAGTCAAAAAAAACTAAAAACAACACAAAAACAAATCAAACTAAACAATTAAAATCGAAAAAAACATTAAAAGAACAAAGAAAAAATAGAAAAAAAAACAATGATGATGAAGAGATTACCTCCTTCTGATCATCGTCGCCAGAGGAGAGAGAAATAGAGATTCTTAAGGTTGATGTTGATGACATGACAGAGGAGAAAGAGGTGGAGATTGTTGAGATCATGAGAGAGTGATTGTGCGGAGGGGAGAGAGGGAGAGAGGAGAAGGAAACTGAAATACGATTAAAAAAAGATTTCAATTAAATCTTTATATGAAAACTTTCCACAATACCCTTTATCAGTTATTAAAACAGACATTTGGGTATAAATCTTAAAACTGAAACCTAAATGGACATTTTCACAAAATAAAAATTACATGTGCATTTGTTTAAAATAAAATCAATTAGAGACATTTTTTAAAATGTGCAAACTAAAGAGAGTATGTCACATAAATAACTCTAGATTAAAGAATAAAACAAAAATGTCTTATTCAAACTTGAATAAGACTATGTGTACTTTGTAGTTTTTCATTTCACTGGATACTATTGTACCTTTTTTTATTTTGAATAAATCATTTTATTCGCACCCATTAAATGTAAACAAACTCTAAATATTTTAGTTTATGATGAACATGATTTCCAGTTGTAGTATGAGCAAGTATGAGTCATGTTGATTCAAATCTAGTCAAAGAATCGAATCCAATATATAGTTTCAGTTTTTTGGGTTTGGGTGTTTCAATATTTCACTTATTTTTTATTCGGATTTTCAGTAGTTCAAGTTAGTTCGAATCGGTCCGGTTCGTGCCTCTTTGTCTTTTAATTCGAAGAATATAGGACAAACTAGTTAGAGCTTTTGATTTTTTAAATATTTTACTTTCTACTAAAATAAAATTTAGTTTCATTTCTATTGATATATTTTCTTTGCATAAAAATGTTGCTTATAATATCATTATAATAACTTTTTTACACATTGATACAAAAAATTTGAAACATGATGCTTCACAATTGCAAATAACTTAATAATTTGATACAAATAAAAATGCTATTATTTTCCAATTCAACAATTCTTTAATAACTCTGAATTTTACTATAGTATCTCCTAATTTAATATTATTTTTAACAATACTTAGTATAAAACAAACGTTAATAATAATTATATTATATTAGTCAAAACGTTATTAATAAAAAATTTATTCAAAGAATAAAATAAAATAATTAAATAAAATTTAAAATTAAATAAATATATGTACTAATACTAATAATTCTTTAATATGTATGTGTATATATACATATATATGCAGCTAAACATAAATATGTATGCATAACTACGCATACATCTATATACATATATGTAAACATATCTACATATGTCTATGAATATATATATATACAGTACTAGTTCGATTCAGTATAGTTCGGTATGCTTTAGTTCGGTACGGTTCAGTTCGGTTTTGGTTCGGATATTACTTAAGAACCAAAACTACACCAAATAAAATTCAGGTTGGTTGAGATAAAAAAAAAAGTCAAAAATCAACAGTATTTTTTTATTCCAATTTTTTTGAAATTGAATATTAAGTTTAGTTCAAAAATATCAAAGACCCATGCTCCTCAACCCCATCTTTGGTACTATTCTATTTGGCGTATTATGAGAACTCTCAATCCAAAGCTAAAAACATGGTGTTTTATTGTATTAAACCAAAACAAATGCTAACCTTCGAACAACCAATTCAGACTTTGCAAACACTAAAATATAAGAATGGAAATCAAACACAATCAGCTCACAACGTTTTACTAATTTTGAACAAATTCAATTGCTTGCTTCCTAAAGCCTTACGCCTCTATAAGATTGCGGTCAATTTGACCGTAAAATATACGACACCTGACTTCACAATCCCTGCATCAGTTCCTTGGCTTTCAAGTTGTTTCAACTGGTGAAAAAATCTGTTTTTGAAACCAAAAGCATTCACAAGTACTTGGTATTCAACTGATCTGTGTGTTCTGCAGAGAAAAAGGTATCAGCTATACACATCACGTAATAATTATGTATCAGATACTCTCAGTTAGCCGGTTTCCTGAGCAGAAACACAGCACCTCTACTGAACTGAACTGAATAATTACTACAATTGTTGTTGCTTCTATTTACATCAACGCCTGGAGACAGAGATCAAATTTTGCACAGCCAGCTTTCCTTGCAGCTTTCCTACTTTTGTTTTGTCAAGTCGCCTTCGAGCAAAATCTTGGATCTGGCGATCATGCTCTTTTAGCATTTGTTCCATATTATTTGACGGAAGTAATGGACCAGAGACATAAATCTTGTTTCCCCTTGTTACTCGATTGTACTGCAGTGTCCGGTCAGCAAGATAAAAATGTTATAATCATTAGTTGAAAAAAAGAGCTATGGTTTCAATATGTTAATGCAAATTCAAAAAGTAAACATTACAGAAAAATATACATATCTAGATGCAGGTCTATTGGCATGAAGAGAAAATCATCATGACCAGTAATATCAAGTTCTGAAGTGTAGATTCTATGGGAAAATCTTGTCAGTACACCAGACAATCCGTTTCAAAATTCAAATGCATTTAGTAGGTGAAGAGATAAATAATATTTGTTTTAACCACAAAAAAATATACGCAGGCAATATGTTTGCATGGTATATGTGACTGTCAAAACTGATGACAAAGTCCGGAAACATACCGGGTTTTGTTCTCTAGAACTTGAATTTCCACATTCTCCATGTGCAAAGTCGGTCATCTTTTGTGTCTGAATATTTTGATCCTGATCTATTGAGGTGTCCAGTACATGTGAAAGCCTCTGAACTCTTGTTGCTTGCTTTACCATTGCCGGTTGAGAAGTACCAGGTTTTTCTTGGCAATCTTCAGTCTGTGAAGTTCTGGCTGCAACTAATCCAGACATTGTCGATAAGTTGGCTCTAGGGTATAAGGCATGAGAGCCATCAACATCCTTTCCAAATTTGGTCCAATTGATCCCATTCACCAGTGGCCCTGAATGTGAAACTTTCTTACTCTGATGCTCCGACGGACCTCGCCCTCCTTTTACAGGTTGATATTTTTTCGATGGATCAACTAGAAAGCCAGAAACAGTTTGCTCCTTGTGTGAGTTGAATATCTCACTTCTACTACTCGAACTTGAAATACGCCCCTTCAGTAATTAGATTACAAATGTTAGTGTTGCAAGGAAAGTTAAAGGAGCTGGATACTATCATTTGAAGTATTCCTTGGTGGATAAAATAAAGTGGGATCATAGAACAAGTAACAAAACTCATAGCATACAGAAAGGCAAACAACTTCTGCACATGAAACTATCCTTGATTTGCCCATATTTGACCCTCAACACAAAACATGACAGAAAACCCCAAAAAAAAAACTCACCAAATTAACCAACATAAGAAAATATATGAAGGATCTTAATCGAAAGATTGTACAAAATTATTCCAACCCTTTCTCCGCCAAACAATTATGTGATAGCCAAGAAATTGCACATAAAATTAAACCACTCGAGAACAAACTAGATAAAAGTTCTCTTAACAAAGCATTTCTTTCAACAAAGAAAAGGATGGATGGAAAAGCTACTTTGTTACTATGGAAGGGAGTTACCTGGGATGCAGTTAAGTTAGGATTGATTTTAGGTACCAAACCATCAACAGATACCTTTTGTCCAGTTTCCCTGCTTCTAAGTGCTCCTTGCCTGCAAAGATACATGACATATTAATCCATAATTACAATTTTATTCCACTTCCGAATGAATCTCTATTTGGAACGAATTCAAGTAAGACTAAGAAGCAAGTTAAAAGGCAGCATCAACATCTTCATGATAAGATAATAGTTAAACAGAACAAACAAATGCGCTAATTATTGAGACACCCGCATTCTCATGAAAACACAAAGACCTCTTTTAAAAATTTAAATGTATTAACTTTTTTTTAGGAGTGCAAGAGCAAAATGGATTTAAGAAAAATGCCTTGACACAACATCACACAGATACAGAAAATTCAAATAGTGCAACATTCTTAACATATGGTCCAAAATGTCTCAAAATATAAAACAGTTCCTTTAAGGATGAGAAAATATTGGATAAAAGAATGACTGAAAATCAGTGCCAACTAACTGAAAAGTTTACCTTCTTGCTTCTTCATCTCGCAGTTTAGCATCAATCTCTTTGCTAGGAGGATACTTTGGTAAACTTGAAGGATCACAAGCAAATGGTTCTGTTGTAAAGAACTGTTGGGAGCAGAGGAAACAAGTTAATACAAGCAAGAAATTGATCAAATACCTCAGAAAATCAAAATTTGTGGAGTTGTTCTTGGAATCACGAGAAAGAAATACTATTTATGACAGATTATCACCAGTGTTTACGAGAGTTAATACGAAATGTCAGCGAATAAAAATAACTACAATAGAAATAAGCCCATCAAATCCTAGAAAACTGATTTACAGTTGAAATGAGCAGACAAAAAGACAATTTCATTAACCTATACAATTTTCCTTAACTGGGCTAACAAGGAACTACATTATCAGTCATCTCGTCGACAAGAAACCAAGTAGTAGTTTAGTTCAAAACAACATAATAAATCCATCGGTCTAAAGGAATTGATAAATGCTACAGATTATAGAAAATGAAATACAAATTCATACACTTTCATATCAACTCGATTTGACATGGTCATTTTTCGTTTTATTTATTGCATCATTTTCTCAAGCAACAGAAGAAATTCACACCTCAGTCTTAAGAGCATTAGCAGCAGTTCCTCGTTGAGTCGGATCCATGGAAAGTAAGGTCTCCATTAGCCCAACAGCATTAGCAGGAAGGTCTTTAAACATTTCAGAAATGCATCGTCTGTATGGTCGTTGAGGCTTGATCACAGATGAGTGGGATAATTTGGATTTTCTCCAATAATCTTCTGAGGGTGAACCACATAGCTTGAATATCCTATGCAATTGCTCAACCTGGAAAACAAGAACAGACTAAGCATGAAGTCATCAATAAATAAACTACCAATAGTGTTCAGAACTTGGGCCATTTTATTGGTATCTCAAAGAATCTGTTAGTTAGCCATATGTTGTTAACTTGAGAACTAGAGACATGAAACAAGGTTACACATGAAGTAAAATGCTAAACTCCATTAAGAAGTTTAGTTTATTAACCATTTTTAATCGCAACAAGAAGAGTTTTTTTGGACTGAGAAGAAGAGGATGATTACAGCATGAACTGCTAACCTATCCACAGTCCATTATTCTTCGTTGTTGTTCCCCCAACACATGTGCCAAGACAGGACTGAGCACTTTTTAATGTGGAACCTCATATATTAATAGAAAACCAATAACTAATTGAAGGAGAAATATATATAAACAAGTAAGATACCTCTGTTCTTCCAGGTAAAATAGGTTTGCCAGCATACAGCTCCCCAAGTATGCAACCAGTACTCCATAGATCTACTGCAACACCATAGTGAGAGGCTCCAAGTAATAGTTCAGGTGCTCTATACCAAAGAGTCACCACGCGGCTTGTCAATTGAGTACTACCTTGTGGGTCAAAGAAACTTGCTAAGCCAAAGTCCGTAATTTTCAAAACACCATTGTCACCAACAAGAAGATTTGAGCCCTTTATGTCTCGATGTAGCACACCCTTACTATGGCAATAGTCAAGTCCAGTTAAAAGTTGCTGCATGTAGCATTTGATCTAGGAGAAGAATGCAAGATGAACATAGTGTAAGTAAAAATATAAAAACAATATATTCGTTAAATACATATCTAATCCACTCGCCATTGACAATCCTAATGAAGAACAGTCATGGAAGCAAGAATTTGGAGACATCTTATGTCGTTCACCATCTTTGCATGAGATCACAAACTCAAGAATCTAGCTAGTTGACCATACAATGTCTCCAAAAGTTAAGATAAAAAAATTTGTTTGATTTTATTCACCATGTCAACAAGAAATTAAACTCATACAATAAAAGCAAGAGTACCTGTGGCTGAGAGAACTTGTTTCCAGGAAGTGAGGCAAGCCCTGTCAAATCATGTTCCATGTATTCAAAGATAAGGTACAAACTACAAGATGACTGGGATGTTATCAGTCCTTCGAGTTTAATTACATTCGGATGATCAAGTCTTCTCAGAATAAGGATTTCACGAAGCATAAATTTAACACTTTCTGGATCAGTATTGTCAAATCGAACTTTTTTGAGAGCAACAAGTTTATTGTTTGTGATATCGCGGGCCTTGTAAACATTACTATAAGTTCCTTCCCCAATCTGCAAAAACAAATTAATGGCATAAATCCCCAACTAGTTTAGGTTACACAGTATAACAGAAACTGATAGATGCTCTCTTAGCTCTTCTGTAAATCATGGTCAAGACTCCTCAAACTTTTATGTGGACATAAACAAACATAGGAAATGTCATGAAAATTCGAAAAATTAAGCATCGGATAATGAACAACCAAAGAGTATACCCTTTCTAACTTCTCAAAAGTATTAGCTCGCCGTGGCACCCACCCTTGAATGGCTTCTCCAGCAACTGAGGCAAGCCAGGATGGCCATCCAGCCGCAATCCTATCGGCTTCCCAACTCTTTGGTGCCCTTCCCGATCCAGGATGCCTATGAACTGGAACATCACCCTTCTCTTTCTTTATCTCAATATTTGGAAGACTAATAGAAGTGTCTTCACAATTGTATACCTTAGTTTGCTCAATCAACTCTACTCTATGTTTTTTCTCAACATCATCTTCATCAAACCGATTCGAACAATCGGTTTTCTTATCAATTAATTGAACCTTCACATTCAAATTATCTGATTTATTCTTCGATCGAACACTTTCTTCTCTTCTCGAGGAATTAACATGAGCAACGCGCCTTTCTAAAGCTTTACATGATGAAGTCTCTTTTGGACTACTTTTGCTAAATTCCTTGGAAGAAATACAACCCATCTTCACAAAATATGCAATCCAAAAAAAAACTCACAACCACTCCTACTTTAACAATCAATATTGATCACGATTCACTCACAAAGCTGAAAGCAAAGCATCTGCAAGTCAATGATGAAAAAAGAAACCATCCAAAATTGAAGGATTTATGGAAATGCAGTAAACAGCATAGGAAGACAAGAAATTCAAAGTCAGCTCAAAAGACGCAAATCAGCAAATGAGAAATGAGGAAGACCCAGTAGAGATGAACGAAAAAGTCGGTACCTTGAAAGGTCTAGTCGGCGAAAAACGCTTAAAGAAACAAGGAAAAAGAGTAATTGAGGGGGAAAATAAAGTGATGTTGGGTTTGGCTGCAATTGGATAGACTGTTCAACGCGCATTAAAAGAGTAATGTATATGATATAAATACGTGTGGAGAATGTGTGTGGGCATAAAGTTAATGTAGATGACATTTGCCGGAAAGCCAAGTCAATAGAATGAGCCAAGTGCTGTATCCATTATTATAATATCTAAACCAAACAGAAGCTAGTTTCGGTTTTCTTACGTCGAAAACTGAGTTTCCAAATGGGTTCAAATGGATGGTCGTACTCGTTGCTTTGGTTTATTCATTCAGACATGTAACAAAGCAGAAACTGAACTCCTTTGTCTGTCGGGATATGTCACAAAGCAAAAACTGAACTCTTTTGTATGTGGTTTAGCAATAAAAGGGTCAACTAGTATATATATTTTGATCTTGGTTCCGTAACAGCGATAAAGAAGACATACAGACTCTAACCTGATTTGTCAGATTTCTATGAAATTTTTTAACCTTAACTCGTGAGATAATCTAGTTCTTTTTCTAAAATTTGAGCACCAAAACAATAGAGCAAAAATTGATCTAATTCCCGAATGAAATTGGGTTTGAATAATTCATTTGATTTCATAAAAGAAAGTGGTTAATTGTTGCCGCAATTCACAAATTGTTTGTTCAATATAGAATATGTTGAGATGAGCATAAATTTAATGAGGAAGAAGAACAAATTTGAATCCATTTCACATCAATTTTACGATTTAATTATAGTGAACCAACTTGTTGGGCATTCCTAATTGAGACAATGTCTAATTTAGTCAACTCAATTGAGCTGATTAGAATATAGAATGGTTAAGCTTCCTTTAGAAAATTGAAGCAATCAAAAAATGAAGAAGCAAGCAACAATATTTATAAATATAAACCGATGATTCAAAATAGGCAACATCAATTCCATCTAGTTTAAATATCTAATCTAAACAGTGTCCCAAATTTGAATCTATTAATGCTTCAACAAAATATTGACTTTGGGGTCTCTAGAAAAACCTCTCCTTTCTTGCACACCTCAGCCTTAACTTGCCATTGTTTGATGACCACCATGGGTTAAAAGAACTCTTTGTTTGGTATTGTTGTTAAAAATTACTGTTTTTTTGTTAAAAAAATTGATATTTTAAAAATTACTATTAAAAAAATTAGACAACTATCGATATGCAAAAATTATTCTGAACTATAAAAATATTTAAAGATTATGATAAAAATATTTTTTTATTGAAAAATGGTCGCCCACAAAACCGGCTAAGTTCAACGAAGCCCGTGAATATTAAGCACAACCAATGACTACGGTCATTAAATGAAAGACGTTGCAAATGTTGCGAGCATTAATAGAAATATGTTACTGACGTTACAATTATTAATAAAAGACATTATGAACGTTACAAGCATTAACAAAAAGACATTACACATTATATTGAATGATATTTATTACGCATATTCTATATAAAGAGATTTATAAATCCTGCAAAGGTACGTTCTGACCACTCGAAACGAACTACAGAATTATTATTTGATTACTGACTTTAACATCAGGAGTGCTCATGATGGATGAGCCTCGACCTCTGATCGCATTTTATTTTGTAGGATCTACCATCTTGGTGGTGAAAACGTCATTGATGAATTCTGACAACAATAATTGGATGACCTTTTTTTTGCGTTGTAAAGAATCAATGTTCGGGGTTCATGCTTCTTCAATCAAATGCATTGTCAATCAACACCATGCAAGTTACTCATCAACCTTTATTTATTTTTACAATTATAATTTTTTATTACTTACTTTTATACAACTCCAGGAGAAGGTTTTGATTTGTTGAATACCACAATATAAAGAAGTCAAAATTTCAAGGTGGAGTTGATGATATTGCTAAGGCTCTACATTCAACCTCTATTGGAGAACCATAGAAAAAGATTTATTAACAGATAAGCATCAACATTGTTGGATCAATAGTGATTAACATTAACATCCTCATTGTGGTTTGATAATGTGTAAAATGATGAAATTGATAAAAGTTAATTTTAGGATTTATTCAATTGAAGAAGAGATTATTGAGTGATGAATCAATAGCCAAGAATGAAAGTCAACACTTAATTAGCGTACGTTAAGTTGTATAGGTAACGTACGTTAATGGACATTTTATCACATTCAAAAGAGCCACAGTTGTAACATTCGAGATATGTATTCTTTCTTAAAGATGATAGAGAGACACAAAATCTGGGACAGACGATAATGTACATTAGGAGAACAATTAACATTCGTTATGATGTCACTAGAGTTATCACGTTCACTACATCACGTTAGTGATCATCATTTTGCCTCAAACTGTCAAGTTGACACAAAAACCAGGATAGAAAGTAATGTACGTTAATGGAAGATAACATATGTTAAGTTTGAATAAATGTACGTTAAGAAGCTTGACAATGCATAACGGCTAGCTTTATAAAAGAGAGTAAATGTAACGCCCCGAAAATACCACGATAATAATATTACGAGAAGTCGCCAAAAATGCCCAGAAATTTGCCGAGAACGGGATGGAGAACGGTTTAGGCAAACCGTTCTCCAAATCGTTCTATTTTGGAAGCTGTCCAGAAGGACAAAACGGGATGGCGAACGGCATGGGCATGCCGTTCCCCAAACTGTTCTATTTTGGAAGCTATCCAGAAGGACAAAATGGGATGGCGAACGGCATGGGCATGTCGTTCCCCAAACCGTTCTGTTTTGGGAAGATGTTCAGAAAGGCAGAACGGGATGGCGAACGACATAGGCATGTTGTTCCCCAAACCATTTGGGTCCCCTGGAGTGAAGATTCATGTTGAACGATTTGGGAAACGGTCTCAACCTATTTTTTTATGTAGAGGCCTAGGCCCAGCCCACGTGGAATTCACCGACACTCTTTCAACAGGGCCATGGCCTAGTACCCCCAACCCCTCTCTGTGATTAGCAACATAGCCCGTCTCACAGGTAGGTTGTTGACATACATGCATATCGAACCCTCGACCACCGCATATATGCCCTTTAACTTCCTAGGAAATCACCAGTTGACGACTGGTGACTTCTTAGGAAGTTAAAGGGCATATATGCGGTGGTCGAGGGTTCGATATGCATGTATGTCAACAACCTACCTGTGAGACGGGCCATGTTGCTAATCACAGAGAGGGGTTGGGGGTACTGGGCCATGGCCCTGTTGAAAGAGTGTCGGTGGTGGATTTCACGTGGGCTGGACCCAGGCCTCTACATAAACACGGATCGCTGGATAGCCACCAGGCCCAGTCCAGATTCCTACAGCATACCAAGGTAGGTTGTGACATATATGGGATTCGAACCCCTGTCTCCCCATAAATGCCCTTTAACATCCTAAGATGTCACCAGTTGAACCATGGTTCAATTGGTGACATCTTAGGATGTTAAAGGGCATATATGGGGAGACAGGGGTTCGAATCCCAGATATGTCAACAACCTACCTTGGTATGCTGTAGGAGTCTGGACTGGGCATGGTGGCTGTCCAGCGACCCGTGCTACCAAGGGGAGGGGTTGGGGGTACTGGGCCATGGCCCTGTTGAAAGAGTGGTGGGCTGGGCCCAGGCCTCTACAGTAAAGACTCTATTTGTGTGTCTAATGCCTCTACAATTTATTAAAGGTATAAAGACCATCAAGAAAGACAAGATATAGTAGAGAAACATTGTGAGAATATTAACAATCATCATATTCATATGCTTTGAGAGAGAATCTCCTTGTGCTTCAATGTATTGTTCTTGAAACAACCTAGGGTTGTTTTGTATCATCTTGTTTATGTTGTAAAGTTCTCATTTAGCTTGAAAGTAAAGTTGTAAAGTTCACACTTAGCTTGAAAGTGAACATAAGAGTTCTCACTTAGCTAGAAAGTAAAGTTAAGAATTCTCACTTGCCATCAATTCTCAAACTTGAAAAACATGAGGATGAGGTAAATTTGTATCAAAAGCATTATAGAGGTATGATCGATTACATTTTATATTTAACTTGTAACGCCGAAATTTAGTTTCTATTTATCTACGATTATTAATATTTAACCAAAATCTATGTATATATATTTTTAATGTAATATGACATCATCTATTACCTAGAAAATAAATCTAGACATCCATACACACTCATATTCGATAATTACATTTTTCTCTTTATTTATATTTTGCTAAATGTCAATGTAGAAATAGATAAATGAAATCTTCTCCAAGCATGCATGAAATACGATGCCATGAATATTTTATGAAATCTATTTTTTGCACCTTTGACCTCGCATATGAAACTCCCCAATAATTTGTTACATTCACAAGGATAAATAAAGAAGAAGAGAGGGAGTGAGTATATAAATGAATATGTACATCTCACCCCTATCTAGCTATACAGAGCACAAGCCAATCATTATTAAACACACAGTCAATTAATTTGTGATCTTTCTTTAACGTGCTTGATTTATTTTAAAACTTCTCCTTTGTTCGAAATAACTGTTTATTCTTTTTACTGCTATAATTCTTTAGGTAACCCATTAGTTCCATTTAATCTTAATATTATATTATTTGATCGTCAAACTAACATCAACATCTACTTACATCTGAATTTGCTTATCAAATCAATAACTACATAATGATAAACTGTTCATTCAAGGATACCGCAGACTAAATATGTTATAATCTTCCCTTTGAATTATCATATTCCCTGTCTAGTTCATCTACAATCTCTTTTAATTAAAGTATTGATTCCATATGTTCCCAATGCCATGATCTTTAATCATTAGTCGACAATACCAATATGCACATCCAAATTCCCACACTTACATTTATAAACCTCTTAGATCCAATTACACACATTGCCATTTTCAAAAATTAGCTGCAAAAACCAAGTTTCAGAATACTATAAGTAGTATCCAATGACTACGTGGTGTTGGGGCCACCATGCGTAGTCATGTGACGCTGCGCGTAAATGCATGGTCGTTTGGAGACTATGAATGGTCGTGGCCATCGCGAGTAGTCTCACTACGTGTAGCATTCTGAATTCCTGCTACATTTCACAACTCAATCATTCCTAACATTTCCATCATAATTCTTAATCCAATTTCACCATCCTAATTAAATCCATCAAACAAGAAACAAAGATCATAAATATAGCCAACCTCATATAAACATTCAGATCGTGAAATTCATATCAGCGCTATTGCCACATAAAAACTCATCACACATCATACCGTGTCATTTTGCTTATTTCACATGCACTCACATTTCAAGAATTCATCTCACAATTCTCATCATATATTTGATATATCGCATTTAGGTTCTTCTTATTCTCAATATCACATTCATTCCAACATAGCATAGTGTGACTTATAATAAGATTCGAACAATGCAAGATTCTAATACACTTCAATCAAATGACTTATTAAGTTATTCATACTTCCCAATGTCACACATAGTTCATATATCTCATTTGTTTCATAACTCAAACTCAATGTCAAATGATGCATGAGCAATATGACATATGCAAATGAGAGTCATTATAACGCCCTGGAAAACTTAGTAAGAAATGAGCATATAAAGATGAATAAACTATATAAATTAATCAATTTGGACAATGAGGAAAATGAAGGAAGTTAGGAAAGAAGTCGAGCGTAAGAGGGAGTTGAAAAGAAGCGAAAAACAGTTGTGCAGCCAAGAATAACATACGTTATTCTTGAGAATAATGTACGTTATTCAGCAAAATAACGTAGGTTGTGCCAATATAAACATACGTTAATTGTATAAGTAACGTACGTTACTTGGGCACTTAACATACGTTATCGGGACCCTAAACTCGTCATTTAAGAGACAAAAACAACACAAAACGAACCAAAACACTTCTAAAATCTTCAAAACATTTCCCGAAACTCTAAGAAACCTTCCTAAGGTTCTCCAAACATCAAACCTTCATACTTAAATGTAGATTTCCACAGTAAAACACCAAATCATTCCTCCTATCGAATTTCTTCCTATCTAGGGTTTGAAGCAAACTTGGAGAAAAGGTAAACTCTTTAATCTTATGATGAAATCTATGATAAATGAAGTAAAAGTGGTAGGTTTTAAATGAGTTTTTATAGTAATTTTGGTATGTATAACCATTAAACATAAATTCGTGAGATTTAGGGAAGATTAAGGAATTTGGGGCTTTAGTGGAATTTTGGAATTTTATGGAATTAGAGTTGTTAATGAAGAAATTAATGTTGTTTAGGACGTATGTCATAGCAGGTAAAAAAATCATAAGAGAGACAACAACCATATTAGGAATTTGGATTAGGTAAGAGGGGAAGATGGAAGGGCATGAGGAATTAGGTTTCGAGTGGTGCAAGGAGGAATTAGGTTTCGAGTGGTGCAAATGCATTCAAAAATCTTTCATGTGAATGTTGTTGTAACAAACTTACTTATCCATATCTAGTCTTTTACATGGTTAACTTATCCATATCCACAAGCAACAAACTTACTTATCCATATGTAACCATGGATTAGAAGCCTTAGGTTATGAAATGTTGTGTATGGTGTTTGTATGTTCATTTGTGAAGGAATGACTGCATTTTGTGTAGTGTGCTTGGTGTTTCAATGTGCTCGATGGATGTCTTTGGTTTTGGTCACATGGAGTGAATGTGTGTCTCCCTTACTTTAGTTATGGTACGAACATATGTCGAGAATGAATGCAATGTATATTTAATATTGTGGCTTATGTAATACATGTGTTGACTTGAGAGTTGGATTGTGTGGATGTTAACACGAAATTGTGAGTCTGGTTGAATGACTTGCATGGCGATGTGCAGGACGTGTGTGTAATGTCTTAATGTATGTAATTTGTGATGATTGATTTGGATTGCATTAAATGGTTGTGCTTTCATGAATTTAGTATGGTTGTGCAAATGTATTGTTGATTTAATGTATCATGAGCTTAAATGGTTGGGCAAAGGAATGTGGAAAAGTGTGAGTTTTATATGTGCATGTTCCATGATGTTCATACATTTTGCACTATTGAGCCAAAACTCGAAGAGAAAACTATGTACATGAGATAATGGCAATGTTAGAGTGAGTGATTCTAATCACGTGTGCCCAGTTAGAAAATGGTAATGCGAGAGTGAGTGATTCTAATCGCATGTACCCAAAATGAGAAAGTGTCATATGAGAGTGAGCAATTCTAATTACAATGACATGGGCAATGCGAGAGGGAGTGATTCTAATCACATGTGCCAGATAGAAAATTGCAACGTGAGAGTGAGTGATTCTAATCACGTGTGCCCAGTTAGAAAATGATAGTGCGAGAGTGAGTGATTCTAATTGCACATATCCAAAATGATAAAGTCTCAGGTGAGAGTGAGAGGATTCTAATCACTGTGACAAGGGCAATGTGAGAGTGAGTGATTCTAATCACATTGTGCCTGGATAGAAATTTGGTAATGCAACGGTGAGTGATTCTAATCGCATACACCCAGAATGAGATAGTGTCATGTGAGAGTGAGCGATTGTAATCACAGTGACACGAGTAGTGTCATGTGAGAGTGAGCGATTCTAATCACAGTGACACGAGCAATGTGAGAGTGAGTCATTCTAATCACATGTGCCAAATAGAAAATGGAAATGTGAGAGTGACTGATTTTAATCGAGTGTTCCCGGTTAGAAAATGGTAGTACGAGAGTGAGTGATTCTAATCGCACATAACCAAAATGATAAAGTGTTAGGTGAGAGTGAGAGGATTCTAATCACCGTGACACGGGTAATGTGAGATGAGTGATTCTAATCGCATATACTGGATAAAAAGGTTTCATACAAGACTGAGTAATTCTAAGCGTATGGACACCGGTTGAATAACCAAGGTAAAAAGAAGAGAGAGGAAAAAACCTCTGTGAGAGTAAATATGACTTTTTGAAATCAAGAAAAATCATGACGTGAACGTGGTGTATACGCATTAATCATTATTGCGTCAATGATGTGAATGAGTGTTGAATAATGAGATTGGTACATTGATGTATGTTATCTGAATGGTGAAATATCATATGATAGGTGTTCATGAATGAAGTACATGAGAATGTGAAATGAATTATGCTTATATGTATATGATTGTAACTTGTAAGTGTAAAGGTGATTGATTTCATGGTAGTGGAATTGTTGATTGACTTGTGTGAGAACATAGTTTGTTGGTATGTGGATATGGGTGTGGTGTTTTGTTTTAAAAGATCTATATGTGGGTACTATGAGCCGTGGTTGGAAAGGGTGAAATGTGGATTTATGCTTGACATGTGATCTAACTTGGTTATGGTATGTTATAGTTGGTAAATTGTTGTGAATGCTCAGAATGAATGTGTAGGTAAGCAATTTAAGAGTGTGTTTGAATGATTGGATTATGTTTAATGTTATAAAGTTGATTGAATGCACGTTAATGGAATTGTTTGATTGATTTGTATGAGAATGAGGCATATTGGCATGTGGATGCTACTATTGTGTTAGGATGATTTATATGGGATGTGGTTATGAAAGTGTGCAATGAGATTCTAAGTATGCATTAAGATCTTATATATATATATATATATATATATATATATATATGTTATGAATTATTAAGGAGAGGATGTATGTAAGAAAGTTGAGGGTATGTTGGAATGTATATGTTATATATTTGTAGGTGTGATTTGTTATGTGGAATGGAGAATGAATTATGCTTGCTTAGTTGAGTGTATTATGTTGATGTGCTTTCATAATCTGTGTAAGTAAGTGGATAAGTATGTGAGTTGAATGGTATGGAAAGTATTCATTAGGATATGAGTTGAGGGCAAATTGACTAACTGTTGGGTGCGAATTGTGAGTGTAAAATGAGTCTGCTGAAGCATATTAACGTACGTTAATCTGGGGTAAACATACTTTATTCATTCTGGAGCCAGAATTGTACCAGATGGTTGTTTCACTTAGAAAATCATACCCTGCAATGTTAGTATCTTGTCCGGGCCAAGCTAGAGACCTAAAATTCATCATGTGTGACCCTAATAACACTATATAAAGAACTTGAATTAAGCATTGGATAACACATCTTAGAAACATAAGAGGAAGGATGGACCTTCAGGAGTATAGAGTGAGAACTTAACGAGTGAGATTAATGTGAGAATAAAAGAACGAGTGTACTAGACTTTATATGGACAGGTAAGTGACGTAGGAGGTATCTACTTACTAAGTGTTATACTTACCTATTCTATTGTTGTTGTTGATGTTGTAACAGGTTGGCAAAGGATTCCATACTTACGCCAGAATGTGAAAACAAAGGCTTTCATTACAATGCATTTCATAGTTTTGTAAGACTCCATTATGATTGTAAATGATTTCCCTCCAACCTTTGATTATGATTGCACACTTCTAAATTCTTACATATTGTAATCTAAAGTTTTCATAGCAACCATCAATTATGTATATTTGCCAAAAAAAATTTATGGATCTTGGGAACTTCATATTTTATTTAAAAGAAAAATTTAGCGTCACAGTCGCTCACATCCCAACTCTTTCTTTTTTAATCACACACCCTGGTTGACAAAATCAAGTTCATGAATATTCCTCTCATTGAGCCTTAGGCTCCCAAAAATCTTTTAAGCCTTAAGCTCCATTTTCAATTAAGCCTTAAGCTCATGTTCGTTATTTGAGCCTTAAGTTCCATTCTTAATTAAGACTCTTCTGTTCATTATTTGATGCTTAAGCTCCATTTTTTAATTGAGCCTTAAGCTCCTATATCCCTTTGAGCCTTAAGCTCCTTTTTTATTTTATTGAGTCTTAAGCTCCCACTCATTCCATTTCACACTTCTTTTGTCATGCAACTACATATTATGTATGAAAAAGGTGATGATATCAATTCATTTAATTACTTTCAATAATGCCATGATCATGAATGCAATTCACACTTATGCAACAAGCTAAACATAAGTCACCAACATACTCGCAATCATTATCATTTAATTTCATCTCAATCAATTCATGCCATTTTACATCAATTATCTCTTTCCCTATGGAATTTCCAAAAATCCTTAACCATGCGAGCCTTATTCCACCACTCTCACACATTTCACAAAAATTTAAAACTGTTTGATCACAGCCAGACAATGCACAACAATCATTCAATCAAGTCGCTAAAAAAACCCCGCATCATTTAACACACCCATATATATATGTATATCATTCATTAACACACGCCAATATGAAAACATCCATATCACACATTAGGCATCATGCCATATTTTCAAATCATGACAAACAATCCAATTCCTCATTATCAAACAAATCACATTCCCATTATCACACATTCACAATTTCTTAATCATGCCATTTTGTTAATACACTTTTAGAAAGTCACCAACATTCATAATTCACACAAGCAAATTTTTCAATTTGTAATCCAATCATCAGAACTACTAACGTCATAGGCACAATATTAAAAACATTCAAATTAACACTCCACCAACAAATATATACTCAATCAAGAAGCATGCAATTATCAACCGAATAAATATTAACCATGGATTATGCATTATATAGTTATGTAAGTAGTGCACACATTTTTCTCAAATTCATTTTATGCTTGCTCCTCCAAAAATTATTCCTAAATTCTTTCATTCTCGGCTCCTATTCAGTAATATAAAGATTCCATATTAATACTTGAAACATCAAGTTTATTATTTTTATTTATTTTCCATTTAAACCCTACTAGTTTCTATTTGTCTTTTTTATTTTCTACCCAACTCACGTACTCATTCCTAAAATGTCACAGATTTTAGTTCCATCATCTTTTCCTTCCTGACTCAAGTCTTTTTCAATGAAACACTACTATTCTAGTTCTTCCCATTTCCATCTCTTCAATTCCCACTATAATTTAACACTCTTTACTGATAGGACCATTTATACACATCTTTTTTGTAGTGTTTTACAGTGATTTCCGCTATATTTTGATGGATAAATATCAATATGTTGAAGGATTGTGATTAATTAGGGTTTTATCCAGGTGCGCAAAGCAAAGCAGGAAATTCACTGGAGTTATAACGGAATGGGAAAAGAGTCGAGCACAAGCATTTCGTAGAGAGAAAGTGATCGGATGACCCATAACGATCGTGGTCAAAGAGAACCACGAATAGATGATTTTCTCCAAGAGGGAAACAGAAGGTGAGAGCGAGCATTTCAGAGAGAGAAAGTAATCGGATGACCCATAAAGATCGTGGTCAAAGAGAACCACGAATAGATGATTTGCTCCAAGAGGGAAACAGAAGGTGAGTCACGAATGTGACTCACTAGTGCCACGAACGTGACTCACTAGAGCCACGATCGTGACTACCAAAACTTTGGGTTCAGTGTGGACAGAAGATAGGCCATGTTGGAGACTAGAAGGATCACGTTTTGGGCTAGAACATGAATAAGGAAGAACGATCCCTAGTTTGGACAGAAGGCAGGCCACGTTCATGGCTCGTAGGAGTCACGAACGTGACCCGGAAGGACATCCATTCACTTTTAGGCAGAAGGTGCATCACGAGCGTGGTTCCATCAACCACATTCATGATCATTCAATAGAGCAGCAAAAATTTGATCAGAAGGTGAGTCACGATCGAGGTTGGTCGTGATTGGCACTCGGGTGGTTGGCTAAGGTTTGATAGAAGATGGACCATAAACGTGACTTATTTGAGTCATGTTTGGTGCCCAGACTGAGTCATTCGTGACTCTATAAGTTTTGGTCCAAAATGCCCTTAATTTGAGTGGATTAAGTAAGGACAAGGAAGACATTTCCAGGGACAAAAAGACACATATATAAGGGTTCATTTCTAGGTTTAAATGGACTTTTTTGGCTGGAGGAAAAGAGATAGAGAGGTTTTGGTAGGGTTTATTCTTATTTTTTCCTTTTAGCTACATTATGTCTTATTCCCTTTTTTCTTGCTTGTGGATAGATTTAGCCATGTTAGGCTAGATTCTTGTTGGGTTGTCTTAGATGTAAATAGAGGATTTTTGCTTGGTTGTTTGTGGATGATTGAGGGATTGCTTTCATAGTTTTATCCAAATGAAATATGAATG
>CANYCX015457601.1:0-11170 GCA_948193385.1 Breynia disticha f. nivosa | reverse complement strand
TATATATATATATATATATATATATATATATATATATATATATATATATATATATATATAAATAAATCTTTTAGAAAATTATACAGTATTAACCTATGGTTCTGATGCCACATGCAAACTTGATATTATGATTTAACTTTATGCCCGCAGATCTAATATCAGTAAAATTTTCACAATAATAAATTGTAAGCGAAAACGTACCTGTCTTCATGACTAGAATCGATTACAGACCACAAAAGAGAGTGGAACTAAAGTCAGTTTCTCTCTCCTTGTCTCTAATTTTTTAGTACAATTAGTTTTGATGGAGATTTAACTTAGAAATGGCAATGGGACGGGTCCGGGTCAGATTTTAACCTCCTCATCCCTGTCCTGTAAATTTTTTCCTTTCTCTGTCCCCGCCCATAACCCATTGGGTTTTGAAATTAATATTTCATCTCTGCCCTGTTAAAAAATATAAAACTCGTCTCTATCTCGTTCCACCCCGTTCCACCCCATCTTTTAAATATATGATTTTTTTATTTATAAAATGTATATTTCTTTATAATTATAATAGTCTAAAATATGTAATATATAGTATAATGAATATCTAATTTAAGAATAAAGTGTAAGTGTTTAGACTACACTTTTATAATAAAATACTTAAACAAAACATAATATATTTTACATTATATTATATATATTATGTTATATATATAAATATTTTTATAGCGAGCGGGTTTAGGGCGAGAAATGGGGCAGATGTACAAAATATCAACCTCGCCCTGCCCCCATTAATTTTAACTTTGGGTTGTTCCGTGCCGAGCCCCGTTCTCCATCAAATGTCAAAAAACCCGCCTCATTCAACTTAGGTCGGATCAAGTCCTCACATGTATGAGTTTTTTTGTCATCCCTAATTTAACTGTGTCCCTATATAGGTTGAGAGAGGATTGATTTAAGATTTCTTTATGGGTTTACATCATAGTCCATCAATATGATAAAAGTATCACTAAATAATATTTTATTGACCTAATAGAATTAACACATAATATTAAATCAAATGACTCATTAGTTCAATGGTCCGCTTAATAAAATCCAAAAAAAGTCATACAATTATGGCAGTCAAATAATAAAAGATTAGATAGTTTAAAAGTTTAGGATGAGTTGATAGAAAATATTTGAAACTGTTTTCTTTCTTGGGAAAAAAAAAGAAATTGATGTCATTGTAAAATCAGCATGATGGACCAATGTGTGGCGGATATAGATAGTAGGGACTGACTTGTTAATTTACAAAAACACAGATACCGCATGATTCGTTTATTTTCTTTTTCTTTAATTCTCTTTAAGAATGCTAAGGACATTTTCTTTAACCCTCTGTTTTGAATACTTTCTCTATTATATTGACACATTTTATTTTATTCAGAATGAAATAATTTACAACTTATTATATAAGAAAATACATTTTATTTACAACAATATTATTACTTAAAATTATTTTAATCTTTATAGTAGATTAACCTTAGAATCAATTTTAATATAAATAATATAAATAAAAATAATAAATTCTTAAAATTTATAATTTTATATTTATACAAAAATTCTATGCATAAAAGAAAAATTTTAAAAAAATAAAATTCACCTGCAGTAATATTATAATATTAATAATTTGTAACTAATAGATTATTAGAATATTATCAATACAATATTATAAAAAATATGAATAATTTGTAACAAGTTGGTATATTCAAAGGGAAGGAAATTATTCAAACATTTATGATTGTAGTAATGTTAAAATATGAGATGTTTCCTGTAAGCCACCAAGAAACGAGATATATGTACATCATCATGATGGAACAAATTGGAATGAGTAATGAAACTGACTTTATAGCAAACTTATTAATGTTAAAACGATGTTAACAAAGTAGCCATACATCTTTATCTTTCTCTTTCTCATTCTCTATTCTATTGGATAACAATTAGATATGCACTCTCATTTTCATTTGGATATATATGTGTGTGTGTGTCAATTTTGTGATCTTTGATAGTATTGACATGATCGTTTTCTGTTAAAACATTGGATGTTTATTATATATGTTACGTCAAATATTAATTACGATGATACATCGGTTTGCCTTTTTTTTTTATTCATATGCTCTTCAATATATAATTTTTTTTTGTAGATGATAAAAGTGGGATACGATTTTGTATTAGAGGGTTCACAGTCTGTATCCTTCATAAGCCCATTCACATGTGTACGGGCCCATGAACTTTAACAGATAATTTCTCTTATTTAACTTTTAACATTGCTTTTCAGAAAATACATTACTGTTCACTGTTAATGTGAAGCTAAATATTCACAGAAGGACAAATAGATTATATAATTACAAAGTAAAAATACTTTATCTATCTCGAAACTCTTTTAATTAGTTCAACGGAATATTTAGATCAAATTTTTTAAACATTAGCAAAATAGTAAGATTAAATTATTTCAGAAATAAAATTAAAAAATAGACAGAAAATTGATTAAAATCTGAGTAGTACTAATATGGATTGCATTTTGTTGACGCTGAAGTCAATTGCAATACTAGAAAACCGAAAATACCAGTTATCAGAAAATTTTTAAAAAAAAATAACTTATAAAAAATACCCATAAAAGTGAATTTCTTTTCGCACAAATCTGCATGAATCTATATATATATAAAAGAAAATTGTTGACATTATCATAAATGTTTTGACACATGTTAATCAATTAAGTATATTGACATTAATTATGTTAAAGTATACTTTTTAATAGTATTTTAGATTTTCTATAATTTTTCTTATTTGTAATATCTTTCTATCTATATACTAAAACTAAATATATTGACATTCTCTCTTTCATGATTAATAACAAATTTAATAAATTTGCTTATACATATTAAAAAAATTATACTAAAAAAATAATTATTTTATTGAACTAAAAAATTTAATATTTAATTTATATTAGAAATTTAATTTTATTAAATAATTTACATTAATTTATATTAGAAAATAAATATGATAATAAATTAAAAAATACTAATACAATCTAAAATATTATGTACACTAAAAAATTATTATTTTTATATAACATATAATGTTTTTAATAAAAAATTGATACTTAATTAGATAATACTAATAACATTTATTTAAAATGGATAAATATTGTAATTAATATGAAGATATCTAATTAGATAAATATTTTATAAATATAATTATAACTTTGTAAATAATAAACTCTCATGAGAGAAATTAAAATAAAATATATAATTTATATTAGAATTATTATTTATATGAAATAATTTAAAAAATAATATTTTAATTTATATTATTAATTTTTATATAGCTATAATAAACTACAGCATCGCGCTGGTGAAATTGTTAGTGTAAAGTAGAAAAACATAGAACAATGTGAGAAGGTTGAGATAGATTCGTTGATGAATGAATGACAGATGGCTTAAGTTCGGATATAATTAAAGAGATAAAAATTATTTTTTTATTAATTTACTATTTTTTTTTGTTGTGGTTGAATAAGATAAAAAATGGTTAATGGAAGATGCCTTTTCTATGTTGGAAATTTTGTGCTCTTCCCTTCCCTCTATTTGTCTAATCAGCCTTCTAACGACAAATTTTGCCGCAACTTTCTATACCAATTTGCCTCAATTTCACATTTCAATTGTTTTTTCATCGTGCCCTGCTGTTTTTCTTTTATCAATGTTTAAACAAAGGAAACCATTTCTTATATGCTACTCCGTCCTAAAATAAATATTATTTAAAATTTTGTTTATAAATTAAGTATTTATTTAATATGTATTAAATTTATATTTAAGTAATTATTATGTTTTCAATTTAAATATATTTAAAAAATAATTAAATTAAATTTATATTGAAAATATAAAAATGATATTAAAATAAATTATTAAATATTATATTAATAGTACAAAAGAGCATATAATATAAAAAATAATTTCTTTAAAATTTTTTAAAAAAAAATACTTACAATGTCATTAATTAAAGGTTATATAAATCTTTAGTGAGTTGGAATAATTGAATTTCTTACATAGGACATGAAGTCAAAGAAATTAATTAATTAGATCAATTAATGTGCTCACATTGATACAATGCATGCATCAAAAAAGAAATTAATTTTTTTATTTTTTTTTTTCAAAAAAAAAAACTTAGTTAAACTCTACGTATAAGGTGTTGGTTGAGTTTGCAATTCAGTTCTTTTTCAATTTGGACTTTCAGAATAAAATCTCAGCAGAGTTGCCCTCATGAATTAAGAATTGTGCCTCCTCTCGCTGATATCCGGATGGTTAAGATAAACTCTGTTTCTTTCTTCTCTCCTTTCCTTAACAAATCCACAATCAACAGTAATAGAAACACTATAGGTTTTTAATTGTATGTATCCTCCCCTGTGGTTGTATGAAGGTTGCAGGTGGTGGGCCAATTACAGCTCTGCAAACTTGAAAAGATAATGCCGCCAACGAGGAAGATAACGACACCGCAAATGGAGACTCAAATACTGCTTTTCAAAATTGAAACTCAACTATCAGACACACAATTATCAATCGTATTTTAATTGTTCTTTTTTGTTGATGAGCTTAGTTTTAACATTTTAAACTTTGAAGGAAAAAAAAACATTTGACAGTTGAAGTTTGTGATTGGTGGGAGGGGAAGACGATAATTTTGACAGTGCACGTGAAGGCCATATAAATTCTAAAATGTTGTTGACAACTTCATTTTTACGACCATACATACATACACACTGTTTGGTTGAGAATATCTTTTCGTACATCATGATTTATGCTTTACCCACACGCGCATCTACACAACTTACTCCTCACTCTCTTTCTCCTTCATTCCCCGTTTACTAAATAATACTAATATTCTATTTAATTAAGGATATATTTTTCTCATTATTTTTATTTTGGCAAAAAAAAATTATTTGTTAAATTATTCATTTTAAAAAACATAAATTCATTTTATTTGGTCCTCAACTAGAAATTAATTTTTTCATTTCATTTCTATGAAAATATTACTCAAAATTAGCTTTTATAACTACTTCTACAAAATTGATAAAGTCTATAATGTAATCACATATAAATTGTCAGATCATACTAATGTTTTGAAAAAAAAAATCATACTATTTATTATAGTTACTTCCCTTAAATGTAGAATGACTATCAGTCCGTTTGATGTCACTATTCGGAAAGCTCATAACAATTTTTAATTTATAAAATAATTTTACGGGTTTGATAATTGAAAATTTTATTTTTTTCAAAAGCACTTTTTTAGAATTTTTTATGAAAAAGAGTCATTTAGCGTTTTATCAAAAGACAGAAAATTGTTTTAAAACATAATTTTTTTCAATAAAATAATTTTTTCATTATAATTTAATTTTGATAAAATTTGATAAAATTAAATATATTTACTAAATTATTTTATGATAAAATATTTTAAATTAAACTATTAATTATTTTTTTATAAAATTGTAGGCAACTCATAACACAGTCGAAATAATCAACAACGCATAAAGTAAATTGTGTGTACATAAATTTAACTTTGTTAGTGCAACGAAATAAAGAGATGTCTCGAAAAATAACATCATTGTCGACCCCTCCAACTACAAGCACGAACGTTGATAAGGAAGTTAATGATTGCAGTCTTTCACTTGACCATATTTCTGCAATCTCCATGAATGATCTATGTGAGAAAAACATTTAGTTTTTCTCTTGACATACTTATAGCCAAAAGAGAAGGAGTAGAGTATTTTTCATTCTGTATGTTTTCTTTGCAGAAAAAATATACATACTGTTCAGAATTAATAAGGAAACTAAGGTTTCCTTTAAGCTTCCTATTCAGACGACAATTTACACAATAAGCCCACATGTGTAATACTCAATTATACCATAATATAATTACTTAACTAATATGTATTTGGTCACGATTTCACCCAATTCGTTATTGGCAGACCCGCCAATTCCAACAAAGATTAAAATAAATATTATATAAAAAATTAATTTAATATTTTCTTCTAATTTATATTTTCTCTATTGAAATAATTTCCATAAATGAGAAAATAAGGACGATTGATAAATGAGAAAATAAGGACGATCTTTTCCTGAATGTCCTTGACTCAATGGATTTAAATCGTCAATTTGACAATTAATAAAATAACAAGAAACAAGAAATAAATTAAAATTGAAATGTGCTCCAGAAAATAAAATATTGTCAATGGTTACAAGATGAAGCAAAATGGGTGCTGTCAAAATAGTTGTCGATGTCCTTTTTCTGTGCATTAATGCCCATACTCATGGGGAACAAATCAATTATGGTTCCTAATTAGTCATCTTGCCTTTCAGAACCACCCAAATATTCCCTTGATTGAAGTTTCCTTTTTTAAACCCAAAATAATATCGTGTCAGTACTTAATTCTGCAAATCTCCGCTGTTGACTTTTCCAGAATAAGTTATAGGCTTGACGTTATTCTGGGCATTTCTTCCCTTATAAACTGCACCATGGGCTTCACATTTGGCCCAAACAGAATTAAAGATCAATCTAGGTCAATTTACACATTTAGTATTTTTAAAGTATCATTTTTTATATATGTCATCTTAAGAAAGAAATTCCAAGAATGTCATTTTTAATGATTTTATTCCCTATATTGCCACAAATAAGCTTTTTTTATATTTTTTCTATTAGTTGTCATATTATGGTCAACTTGTAGTAGAAAAATAAAGATGACAATAAGATGACAAAACGTTAAACAAAAAATTAAAAAAATAAATAGTCAAACCTTAATTCCCAAATCAGTAATACCTATCGCCGTAAAATTCTGTCAAATTGAATACACGAACAAAAGTAGACCAAAAGTTGAGAAAAAATTGACTACAAAGATGACAATAAGTTGACAAAATTCCAAACACTAAAACCCTAATTTTCAAACCAGAAACAAGCACCTTCGTCAAATTAATTATACAAAAAAAGGATAAAAAACTGACAACAAGATAACACAAAGTTGACAACAAAGTTTACAATATTTATGGTTATCTTCTCATAGAACAAAACAAGAGAAGAAAAAAGGACTCTAATTTTTTTTTAACATACCCCAACCAATCGGGACACATGGAAGATAATGTGCATATGCCATAAATTATCAGAATTAAATCTCATCCTCAGCAATATTCATGATTCAGTTACAAAACAAATGAAACAACACATCAGAAGTAGACAACTCGAATCGTATTGGTTTTACTTCATCTTGCTCGGTCTCATCTAAACAGGACTCGGATGATGCATACTGACTGTCGGAAGTAGACAACTCGAATCGTACTAGTTTTATGTCCCATCCATGTGTGTGTTCGTAAGTGCACATGCGACAACCCAGCCTTTTAGAAAATCTACCGAGGTGAAGTCTAAAGAATAAAGAATATACATCTGCAGGGAAACGGAACTTTACAACGCCATCTACTTCGAACCACCATATTTACAGTAAATAGGCCACTATATGGAATCTGGAACAAAGAGAACAATTGACAGTCAAGTTATTGAACCCATGACTAGAACAATTACGTCGACTCATGACACTTTGCAGGCACATCAACATTCAAAACAATTAGCACCTTCCAAGACAAGACCGATATGAAACTGAGTTGACAGACATTGATATACAAAAACAACTAATAGGAAGTCATTCAATTTGTAGGACACTAAATGCAGAATCCATCATATTTTCCCACATAACAAGAAACGACACTGGTAAGCTCAACATGTAGTAACACTTTTGACAAAAAACATAATGATACATCTTGCACATTCGTTATCTTATCCATATCATTGAAGCTTAGCAAATGTATTGAATAAATGAAACAAAAAATGATGATGGCGAACTGATACACGAACTTTCTAGAAACTCTCTCAATGGTTGAGGCTGCCTCAACTCTTTTCCTAATTTCCAAATCAGCAATACCCTCCGAAGCAAAGTCGAAATCCACCTTCCAAAATCGTCAGATCTGATACATTATCGAAAAAGCAAAGTCAAAGCAAAAATGGCAATTGAAACCCTCCGAAGCCGAAATCCACCTTCCAGCCGACCGTTTCGTCATTCTTTGGTCGTATTTCATCATGCCCAAAGTTTCCTCTTTGTTGTAGACAAGACTAAACTCATTCCAATGCCACTAACTCCAATATCCATTGTTAGTCTTGTCGAATAATATAAGTTAGCGGTGGTTGATGATCTTTCCCCTTGTTCTTCATGATTATTCCTCAATTTCCATCAATATTGTAACCTTTCTTTTCTATACTACAGGTTCTACAATAATTAGGCTAGGAGTGAAGTATATAGTTCAGTTCCGTAAGGAATGTAAGTATAGTTGATTATCAAGAAATTTAAGATGGTGAGCCAAAAAGAGTTGAGAGATGACCAGAGAGAAAGACAAAACTAGAGAAAAGAATGAAAGTGATAGAGGAAGAGAGATACACTGATTATCAAATAAGAAAGAGGCGCAACGAAAGAAGAAAGATGAGCGTATGAGAGAAAAAGACTGTTTGAATATGTTTAAATAAAGGTGGTATTTGTGAGAAAAGTTTGTCAAATGTGTTAAAATAGGAAGGACTTTAATTCAGATAAGAAAACAGGAAAGAAAGCCTTTTAGAGTGGCACCCATGTCCTTTGTTCATCAATCAAAGGAATAATTGAATTGGGAAAATTACTTCAATGGCATCTTTTCAAAGTGTATCTACACATTTGTCATTACAAAACTTTAACTACCAAAATGACATAATTTCATTTACCTTTAACTAAAATGGCAAATTTAATATTTGAAATTAGGTGTCATTCTCATAATTAAAACAACTCATTAATCTGTTTTAATTTCAAAAAATATTACCTAAATTAAAGCACCAATTAAGGAGGGCAATTACATTTGAGATTAAAGGCTTTTAAATTTCAAATTAAAACAACCTTATCATTAAAAAAAGGTTACACCTTTGTTTTAAACATCAAAACAACAATTCAAAAACAGAAATTTGTCTCCCACATTCGTCTCCACATTTTTTTGAAAAATCTCAAAACAAGTATAACAATCAACTAAACAAAAATCATAAACCAAGCAAAGTTTACATTCTAGAAAAATTCACTAACCCTAGACATGATAAGACACCCTAGCTTCTCACTCTACAACAATCATTCATTTTTGAAAAAATGAATTCCCAAAGAACATTAGATACATTTAGGCATTCAGTACCCAATTAGACTCATTGCATTGAGATATCTGAATAAAAAAATTTAAGAACACATATAGAATCATTTGGGAAAAGTTAATTTAAATCGTTAACACATGAAAAAATAAATCAATGAACACAAAAAGACCCAGTATAACATATGAAAAAACAAAATAAAAAACACTAGAAAAACTGAATCCCTAGCAACAAATAGACACAAAAACTGCAAAAATCAAAATATTTGATTCCATATGGCGACTGCTGATCATAACATACACAAGAAACAAACAATTCGAAACTAACATTTTCCAAACCATCAAAAACGACTAATGAAAAGTATAATATAATGCATTTGAGGCTATATAACCAACTTGTAGAGAATCAATGGTGAACACAAAAAAACTCTTACATTTCAACAATAAGAAAGGTAAATATGATGGAGAAAAAAATGGAATGAGACCCTCACATGCAATGTAAAGCAAAATGGGAATACAATAAATAAGAAGCTCACGTGCAAAAGATCCAATGGAGGAGTGATGGAGTTAGTAATTAAATGGTACAAGTGTGTGATGAAAGGACCAAATATTTCTTATTTCCTCATTTAAATTGTGCATTTTGTTGGCTTATCAAAGATCCATGAATGAACATGGAGTTTTTAGGTTTTTTTAGAGGAAGAAGAAAGCGTAAGGTAGTGATGGAAAGAACAAAAAGTGGGTCAGCTTTGTGAACACAAGGGGATCTCTCTAAATCCCTAAAATTAAGCCTTTTAAGAGTTAATCCATATTATAACTACCTAAATAAGATCAGATTGTATAATTTAAAAATAATTATAGAATAAAAAATGTCATAATTGTAAATTAAACTGAGATGTTATTTTTATGAATATTTTATTAAATCTGCCATTTTAGATAAAATATCTAAAAAAATATGCTATTTTAGATTAACTCAAATTGAACATTCCATTTTGGTTGAAAGAGTTTAAAAAGATGCCCTTTTGTATAATTATTACAATTGATTTATTATCAACGACAAAAAAAACTTATAAATACAAGAGATATCAACCACACAAGTGACAACACTCTTCTAACAACAAAAATTGTTACTTTGTCATTTTTATTTACATTTCTTGTTATCAATTATTGTCATTGACGATTTTTAACCAATAAGTCAAGGACCCTTGGAAGAGATCGTCCTAATTTTTTATTTTGCAATCGTTTGATTTGATTTCAGATTTCGCGCGCTTTTATTTATTTTCATTTAGTTTAGAAATACTTTAAATTTTTGACACGTTCTTATAATTTTTAACTTTATTTTTTAGCGTTACAAAGTTAAAAAGGATGATGTTTATTCTTTTTTCATATAATAAAATTTAAAATTTATTCTCCATTGTCAATCATTTTGTAATGGCAACCCATCTCTGGTTGATAGGGTAAAATTTATTCTAGCAGTTCTTTTGTAATTGATAGTTGCAGTAGCCTCTAATATCAACCTACAAAACGGGAAATTAAATAAAAAAATTTGGTTTATATAATAAATATTTAAATTCAAATAAAATATATAATAAAAAAATTAAGAAGCATTGCATAATTGAGAAATTGTGTATGAGACACCGCTGGTAATAGTTTTTTGGAAATTGATTGAATCAACAATTCTTGTTTGTATATTTTTATAATGGTAATACATATATTATTTTTTAATTAAAAGGAGTTAATCTGAAGAAGAGTGAAGATAATATTATTAAATAAAAAAAGAACACATAAAAATTCGTTTTAGAAGGATAAATAATATAATTTGTGAATATAAAATCCCATTTTCAATTTAATTAACAATCTTTATAAAATAATTGTAAAATCAGAGTTAATTTGAATATAAGTTAGAGGAGATAGGAAATTAAATACATTTCCGTAAAACAAACACGGGCCCAAATCAATTACAACAACAATATAAAACA
>CANYCX015450962.1:0-10275 GCA_948193385.1 Breynia disticha f. nivosa | reverse complement strand
CACATCCATATCTATCAATCAAGCATAATTTCATTCAATTCCGACTTAAATTCAATGAGAAATCCACATTAGAAAAACATGCTCCACAAAAACGTGATTAATAGAATCAGAACGAAGAGAACTCACCAAATTACGAACTCTACTTGATTCTATACCTTCGAATCACCAAAACTGCAAAAATTCCAAGGTCGGTTAGGGTTTTCGGTATTTGGTTAAGGCGTGTCCGCGTACTTATGTACCACAATGCGTAGTAATGTTCACCCCGCGTTTTCACCTGTTTCCAGCTTAAAATTAGGCAAATGTTGTCTTAGGTATGATATTAAGTGTTATTTTATGAATTCTGAGTTTATGATCATGTTTATTATCATGTATGTGATTATAATCTGAATTAACTTGATTGTGTGATTTTATTTAATTTGTGGATGGATGTCCATTTGGTAAGTGCTTCTTACTGAGTTGTCATAAACTCACGTTGTATTTCACGCCTGCCATATTCGACATTGGCAAAATTTTGAGTAGGTAAATTTTTGGACAAGAAGGGGTGCATTGCCGGATATTTGGAGATCAAAAAGAGACGAACCGAGGTGTGCAGTGCACTATTTGGATTAGAGTTTTGAGAGTACGTACATGACTATATATGGAATTGGCATGTAATGTATTTTGGGCAGGTTATCATAGGAATAGGAACAATCTATTTTTCTTATTTCTTTCATAACCTATGTCAGCTTGTAAAGTTGTTTTAAAACAATACATGCATGCCGTGTAAACTTTGTACATGTTTCTAAATATGAAAGATGAGTTTTGTTTTTCTATATCCTTCAATTTTATTTCTAAATTGTTTATCTTATATTATCAAAAATCAAAAACTTGATTTCCGATTTCAAGTATCACTTGCAGGAGGGACGTTTATACGTTAGTGATGTTTGAATTCGGGGGTCACACTACACTTCACCATACACCTTCTCTCTCTTTCCTTATTACATTTACAAAGCTAAAAACCATAACTAACTTCTTTCCTAGTGAAACCCTAGTGTATGGAAGATTTGGAATCGATCGGGGATCGAATTTCGGTAATAATTTCTTACGTAATTTGTTGAATCCCGTTTTTGTATGGAAACCCTAGATTCTGGCCTTAAATCTCTTTTGTTTAAGCTCCGATTTGAGCAAATATGTACGGTTTTGATCATTGGAAAATATGTACAGTTTTACTCCGATTCTGGCCTTAGATCTCGTTGGAAAATATGTACGGTTTTGGACGGAAGATTATAGGAAATTTGGTTTAATGATGGTGTTGCATGGTGGGAATCATAAAAATGTACTTAATTGAATTTGTAGGAACATTACTGGTGGTTGGTGGAAATAGGAGGAAAGAATTAGGTTAAGGGTAGTTGAAGGACATTAATGAAGGAAAGTGAAATGAGGGTAATTAAGAGTATATGCATTCAAACATCGTTAATTTATCGTCTTTGTATAGTGTCACTCATATTTAATTAATGTAAATTTATAATTTGTATAACAGGAGGTCAAAATCCCAGAGAGGGGGGTTCCCAGCCGGAGCATTAGGTGTTGCTTGCCAGGTAAGCTAAATGAATGCAACATTCCTTGTTTGTGTGTTCTTTGTTTGGGAAATGTCTGAATTTATTGTTATATAGTATGATGGTTATGTATGTTCCTTGTGTGGTTGTCGTGGAAAATGAATAATGTGTTATTAATGCTCCTTGCTGTCATGATTGATGATGATATATCTAATGTGATGGTTAGGTATAGCGTTTGAGTGACTTGTATAAGATTAATGTGAATGTTGTAATTTGATGCGTCATATGTGATGGAATGAGTTGTATTCTCAGGTTGTTTGGATATGATTGATGAATTGTTGAATTCATGTTGGATTAGCATGATTGGAATAGGTTATTGATGCATGACTTGGTCATATTAGATTTGTGATGACATTCATACATATGAGTATTGAGTGAATATAATGAATTTAAATGATAGCTCTTTGTGAGAAATGGATTTGAGGGAGTGGTTATGGCTCTTGGGAGCGTAAATTGCGGTAGTACATAAAACATACTTTACTGCGGCACAGTGGAAGTCTCGGTTGACGTTTTAGTGTTCGAGCATGCCAGACCAAGTAAGGGCGTTATTTAGGCCAAGTAAGGGCGTAAAAATCTATGGTCATGGTAATTATCAAATACTCCCGGCCGACGAGGCCCATTTGCAAATGTCAAAACAAATGGCCAAGTAAGGGCTCAATGTGAAAACCAGAGTTGGAAATCGTGAGTGTTGAATTAAGATGCATTAAAGGTCATTCATTCACAATCATTATGTCGTCCTTACTATAATCAGATGAGTGTACGCTTAAATGATGGAGTGGATTGTGTGTGAGTGATGAGATGGATGCCATATTTGAGGACTAGATGATGAGCTTGTTAAATTTCTGCAATACAACAACAGTGATGTGTATGTGAATAGTTCTAAGCTCTTATGTGATTTATGACTTGAAATGAATTGATTGTATGCAGTTATATGTTTGGTTAGATGAATTATCTTGGTTGAGGATTGGTTTTTGGATGTTTTAGGGTGATAGGAAAGGTTTGGAATTGGTATGGTATGTTTTGTGAGTTTTTACGCAGGTGACCAGAGATCCAAATGTGGTGGCAGCTAAGTGCGTGCAGTCACTGTGACCACACGTACTTTAGCTATGACCACGCGTCTATTGGTACCAGGACTATGCGTGGTGGCAGTGACAACGCATACTTGACCACAACTGCGTGTAGTTCAAGATGATCACGTGTGGATCGCTGAGTTTCGGATTTTTGGAAAATGTTATGTATGGTTATTGTATTGTGTGGAATTCTATTTGAGAAATTAATTGCCGTATGGTTGTCGGACGTTATAAATTTGACTGTGATGTTGTGTTTGTTATAATTTTTTTATAATATGTGGAATGTTGTCCATTTGGTAAATGTTGCTTGCTGAGTCTTACGACTCACTGCATTTTATGCCTGCCGTGTGGACAGGGACTTGAGGGGAATACATTTTGGATACGAGAAGGGTAGACATTGCTTGATTCTGACTCCGACTGTAGAGATCGAGGAACCAAGGTAGGCTGTGCACGGAGATTTATTTTTCTTTAAGATAGTGCATATCTTTTGTGTATGGTTATACGTGAAATGGAATTGAATCGACTCCTTTTCTCCCATAACCAAAATATTTTATACCTTGGTTATATTTTGAAAATCATCCTTCTCATTCTTTGTAAAGATATACTTCTATTAATGAATGTATTTTCATTCCCTTTTAAATTTGTGTTTATTACTTATTATTCTCAAAACAATATGATGTCTGAATTTGATTATCATCTTGTAAGAAATAATATAATAACATGAGATGATAATTGAGTTTGGGTGTCACATTTAGTGGTATCAGAGCCAGGTTATTAAAAACCTCGCTTCCTGATGTCATGGGTCCTAAAATGCTATACTATAAGGATTTCTAAAACGAGTTTTTATAGCGTGCATGCAAGATTTTTGGATTGTGCACTGTCTTTTCATATTTCTAAATGGAAATCCTTTTCCTCATTTTTATGATTTAGAATGGAGGAGGGACAAGGAGATAGTGCATAGGCAGCTGTTGCTTCTTTTGAGTCGGTGCAGGGGAATGTCAACGTTCCCAACGCAAGTGAAAAAGCACCTACCAACCATCAAGCACAAGCTTAGGCTCAGGCTGTTCAACAACTTCTAGATCTGATAGGGGCAACAGTGAGGGAATAGTTACCTCAAGCCTAGAGGCTAGAGATTGACAGGAACTATAAGCAGATTCAGAAGTTGGTAGGAAAGCCTTTCTCAGGCACCACAGATCCCTCTGTTGCTGAGGATTGGCTGAGAGATACGGAGAGAGTCCTCCGGAGAATGAATTGCACCTTTGTGCAAAAGGTTCAGTACACTACCTCATTGTTTGTAGGGGAAGCAATTAACTGGTGGGATATAATATCCGAAAGCACAAATGAACCACTCACCATGACCTGGGAGGAATTCCAGAGGGCCTTCGCTGAGAAGTACACTCCACCAGTGTACAGGAGAGAGAAAAGGCAGAGTTCCTAAAGTTAGAACAGGGTGACCTATCAGTAGCTGATTATGAGGTGAAATTCACCCGACTCTCCAAATACGCGCCAGAGGAAGTGGCCACTGATGAGTCGAAGAGAGATTGCTTCGAGATGGGCTTAAAGCCTCCAGAGGCAAAGAGAGCCAAATAGGAGGGAAGCTCAGAAGGGGCGAAGAGCTTCAGTTCACAGGGGTCCAGAGTGACCAAAACAAAGAAGTTTGGCAGCAGAGGAGCAGGGTCTTCAGGCAGACCATTTTCCATACATAGTGGATGGAGTGTGTCTGAGGGAAGGAAGCAATCTGATATTGTTTGTTTCTATTGCCAGGAGAGAGGGCACATGGTGAAAGACTGTTATCAGAAGCAGAACGATGAAGCCAAGGCACAACGTTCCCAGAGCAGTGTTAGGGATAATTTGAGAAGCATTAGTAGAAACAGGGGCAGGGGAGCATAGTCTGAACGAGCTGGTACACAATCCAGGGGTTCCCGACCTAATCAGCCACCAGCCCCAGCAGCACCTCAAGCCAGGGTCTACGCCATAGCCAGAGCAGACGCAGTGGATGACCCGAATGTGATCTCTGGTACTATTTATATTTTGGGATTTCTCATTTACATGCTTATAGATTTTGGTGCATGCTGCTCATTCGTAGATTATGATAATGCATTCAAGTTTAATGTGGGGGTAGAGGCTTTAGATTATACTATTGAGGTGTCGATGCCATCAGGAGAATTAATTAGAGTGAGGAAGGCAGTAAAAGCCTGTCCAATAGTCATAGGTGATCGTGAGTTTCGGGCAGATTTGGTGGCGATTCGTCTGGAGAATTTTGGGTTAATTTTGGGTATGGATTGGCTTTCAAAACATCAAGCCATGGTTGATTGTTTTTCAAAGGAGGCGTTGATTCATGTTGGGGGGCGAAAGGAGGTACTCTTTGTGGGAGATCGAAGGGTAGTGCCTTCCTGTTTGATATCCACCGCACAAGCCGTGAGCTTGATGAAAGATGGGTGTGAGCATATTTGGCCAGTATGGTGGATACCACGAACACCAGTGTGGGGGTGTCTAATGTTCCAGTGGTACGCGAATATCCGAATGTATTCCCATAAGATTTGCCCGGATTACCTCCTAGCAGGGAGGTTGATTTTGAAATTGGAACTGTACCAGGGACAACTCCAATATCGATAGCAGCCTATCGAATGGCGCCAACTGAACTGAAAGAATTGAAGAAGTAATTGGAAGAGTTGCTTGACAAAGGGTTTATACGACCCAGTATTTCTCTGTGGGGAGCGCCAGTTTTATTTATGAAGAAGGAGGATGGTAGTATGAAGCTTTGTATTGACTACCATCAGCTGAATCAGATGACGATAAAGAATAAATATCTGTTACCCTTACCCATAATAGATGATATTTTGGACCAGCTGAGAGGCGCAAAAGTTTTCTCTAAAACCAACCTAAGGTCAAGGTACTAGCAGCTGAGAGTGGAGGAAAAATCAGTGCCTAAGACATCGTTTAGGACCCGATATGGCCATTTTAAGTTTACAGGGATGCCATTTGCGTTGACTAAAGCCCCAGCCGCATTCATGTTTCTAATGAAAAAGATTTTTCATCCTTATTTGGATACCTTTGTGGTAGTTTTCATTGATGATATCCTCATATACTCTAGGAGTCGAGGAGAGTATGAGGAGCATCTTCGGGTGGTATTACAAATATAAAACAGATGTATCATAAGTTTTCTAAATGCGAATTCTGGATGGAAGAGGTTGCATTTTTAGGTCATGTGATTTTCAGAGATGGCGTGCAACCCGATCCCTCAAGATTAAAGCTGTGGAGGACTGGAAAGCTCCGAAGAATGTGACTAAAATACGGAGTTTTCTAGGCTTGCCAGGTTACTATCGACAGTTTATCAAGGATTTCTCAATTCTCGCAAGGCCGTTGACTAGTTTGTTGAGGAAGAATGACAAGTTTGAATGGGGAGATAAACGCCAGAGCAGTTTTGAGGAGATTAAACAGAGGTTGACTAAGGCTCCGGTATTGACTCTACCATCAAAGGGCTGAGAGTACGTTAATTATACTAATGCTTCTGGGATGGGTTTAGGTGGTGTGTTTATGTAGAATAGTAAGGTTATTGCGTACACCTCAAGGCAGTTGAGGCCACATGAATTAAATTATCCGACACACGACCTGGAATTGGCAGCCATTATCCATGCTTTAAAGACTTGGAGGCATTATCTGTATGGAGAAACCTTCGAGATGTTTACCGACCACATAAGCTTGAAGTATGTTAGTACCCAAAAAGAGCTAAACCTCAGGCAAAGGAGGTGGATTGAACTGCTAAAGGAGTACAATTGTTCTATTGAATATCATCCTGGAAAGGCTAACATGGTAGCCGATGCTTTAAGTAGAAAATGTCTGGTGAAGGAGGATGGTATATCCTATAGTGTGGAGTCCTTACTTGCAATGAGAGAGTTGCAGTTGGAGCTTCAGGTAATTGTGGAAGGGTTATTGGCCAACATATCGGTGAGACCGGTATTGAGCGAGAAATAATGGAAAACAGATGGAGGATGAAAAGTTGAGGCTAGCAAGAAAGAAAGTGGAACGGGGGCGAGAAACTCCCTATGTGCTTGATGACCAGGGTATTCTTTATTATGGTACTAGGATGTGTGTGCTAGAGTCTCTGGAAGTAAGAGAAGAAATTTTGCAAGGAGCTCATTCTTCGCAGTACTCAGTGCACCTGGTCAGTACGAATATGTATCGGGATTTGAAACCACTGTATTGGTGGCTGGGTATGAAGAGAGAAATTGCGAAGTTTGTAGCAAAGTGTCTAAGCTGTCAACAAATCAAAGATGAACATCAAGCTCCAGCTGGAAAGCTTTTTTCTTTGGCTATTCCAGAGTGGAAATGGGAGCGAATTACTATGGATTTTGTGGTTGGATTGTCTAGAACATTCCGAAAAATGACGCAGTGTGGGTAAGTGTGTATAGATTAACCAAATCTACGCATTTCTTGGCAATCAAGCAGGATGATTCTCTGGATAAGCTAGCAAAGAAATATGTGGCAGGAGTGGTTAGACTGCATGGAGTACTGATTTCCATTGTTTCTGATTGAAATCCTCAATTTACTTCACAGTTCTGAGGTAGTTTAGAGGAAGCTATGGGTAGTAAACTGCATTTTAGTACAGCATTCCATCCTTAGACCGACAGACAGTCGAAAATGATGATACCGACTTTGGAAGATATGATGAGAGCCTGTATTATGGAGTTTAGAGGTAACTGGGATGAACAATTAGCATTGATAGAGTTTTCATACAACAACAGTTATCATTCCAGCATCGGAATGGCACAATATGAAGTTCTATGTTGAAGGACTATGATAGATTGAAGGTCCCGAGTTGGTGCAGCAGACAGTGGATAAAGTGAAGGTTATTAAGAAATGTATAAAGGCTTCCCAAGATCGTCAAAAGAGCTATACCAACAGCCATCGGCGAGAGATCACCTACGAGGTGGGTGAGAAAGTGCTCGTAAAAGTATCGCCTGGAGGGGAGTTCTACAATTCGAAAAAAGCAAAAAACTGAGTCCGAGATATATTAGACCTTATGAAATTGTATAACGGGTTGGACCTTTAGCTTATCAGCTTAGGTTACCCGATGAACTCTCGATGTTGCATGATGTGTTCCATGTGAGTATGCTAAGGTGATATAGATCAGATCTCAGTCATGTGATCAAAGAACCATAAGTGGAAGTAGCAGAGGATGTGACCTATAAGGAGGGACCGGTGGAAATCCTAGATCGGATGGTCCGTAAACTATGCAACAAGGAAATTCCAATGGTGAAGGTGAAGTGGAGTTTCCACTCTCCAAAAGAGGCTACTTGGGAGGTTGAAACGGAGATGTGTCGCCGTTATGCTCATTTATTTCCTGATCCAGGTACGATTTCAAATTTCGAGGAAGAAATTTTCTTAAGGGGGTAGATTTGTAACGTCTTCAAATTTTAATAGAAATAATAGATTTTAATTAAATATACGAAAATGTACATAAATTTTTCGCCGATTATTTTAAATAATAATTCGGTGGAAGGGAAGAGAATAAGTGGAAAGTAAAAATCGAAGGTTGTTGGGTCCACCAGGAAAGAGAAAAACGAAGAAACAGTGAATCAATAGTAACTGGGGGCAAAATCGTCCAAAACCGAATTCTTATGAGTATAAGCTTACCTCTCTCTCTCTACACTTCACCATACACCTTCTCTCTCTTTCCTTATTACATTTCCAAAACTAAAAACCCTAACTAACTTCTTTGCTAGCGAAACCCTAGTGTCCGGGAGATTTGGAATCGATCGAGGATCGAATTTCGGTAAGAATTTCTTACGTAATTTGTTGAATCCCGTTTTTGTATGGAAACCCTAGATTCTGGCCTTAAATCTCTTTTGTTTAATCTCCAATTTGAGCAAATAATGGCTCGTTGGAAATCTAATCATGTGCACAATCCATTGGCCAAAATTGAAGTTTGGAAGTCATTTGTGAATAGTGACGGGTTTGGGTTTCTTAACCCTAGGTTAAATTCATAGTTCGATTGTTTAAGTAAGATTCTTCGGACCCTATTGAGGTTGTTTTGGCCGTCAATTTTTTTGGGTAGTAATTGATGAGAGAGAATGGAATACGTGTAGGAAAATGTGTACAGTTTTGGAAGTAATATTATAGGAAATTGGGTTTAATCATGGAGTTGGATGGTGGGAATCATAAAAATGTACTTAAATGAATCTGTAGGAACATTAATGGTGCTTGGTGGAACATGGAGTTGAAGGACATTAATGAAAGAAAGTAAAATGAGGGTAATTAGGAACATGGGCATACAAACATCGTTAATTTGTCGTCTTTGCATAGTGCCACTTATATTTAATTAATGCAAATTTATAATTTGTATAACAAGAGGTCAAAATCAGGAACTCATTTTTAATACATAAATCCCAAATATTATAGAATATATTTCATAAAATAACATAATAACATCTAATACGAAAATTATAAACCATTTTACAAACCAAAATCCTTGGCCCATCTTCTACAAGAAAATATAAATTTTGTTACAGCGGAAAACGTTTATCGAGATGAAAATATTTATAATATAAATATTTATATACATCAAAATTTGAAGCTCGACCTCTGATGATATCTATCAAGAAAATAGATCATAGCAAATCCCGTCCAGCAGCAGCTACCTACGTCCTGCGCAACATTTAGACAATACAGATAAAAGAATGAGTACTTTTCAATACTCAGTAAGCTCTTAACACTATTTATTATATATTAACATTTTAGAAGAATTATACACTCGTTTTTATCGCATTTTCTCATTTAAAAATGAAGCGCAGGTGGAACAACAGCTCAACACGAGGTCGTGCTGAGCCAGCACGAGATCGTTCTTGGCCACAAGCTGGCCACGACCTCGATTTTTCTGGCATTTTGATCCGCCAATGAGCACGGGTCGTGCCTCTCTGGCACGAGGTCGTGCCAGAGGTCTGTATTGTTCATTTTCAGCATTTTTACATCAATTTTAAGTGTAAACAAGTCCATATAAGTTCCAAACATACCTAACATATTTCTTTAACCATTTAACACCTGTTTACACTTAACAACTTACATAATTCACTTTTATACATCAATTATTAAGGTAAGTGAGCAACTTGCATTTTCATTTCCTTAACAATGCTTAGCATAAGTTCATCTTTCCTTATGTTAGCAAAGTAAGTAAAACAAACCTACGCCCATAAGCTCAACATACACTTCAACATACATACATTCATTTATCCAACTCACAACCAACAATTGAATCTTCTTTAATCCAATTATCAAGAAAATTTATGATAACACAGTTAACCATAACACATTCAACCATCTACCATAATCAATAGTTAACATGTTATCAATTAATGATAATGCTTATGATGCGAATGCAACTCTTACGAAATGTCATTTGCCCCGGGGTCATCTTTTCTCATTTCACTTTTCTTTCTTTTCTTTTCTTTTTCTTTTTCATTTTCTTTTTTGTTTTCTCATGTCCCTTGGACAGCATCAGTCCTTGACCGGCATCGAGCTCTCGCTCAGAATCATCTCAGGCCTTGCCTGTTTTTCTCATTCTCTTTTCTCATACCGTGTCACACGCAAATGCAACACTATGAATGGCAATG
>CANYCX015449767.1:0-12164 GCA_948193385.1 Breynia disticha f. nivosa | reverse complement strand
ATAATATAAATGAGGAGTTCGTATCAGTAACAGCCTCAGACACTCCATGCCAACATCTTACTACTTTTTCGTGATACGACATGTCGTGCAAAAAGACATTAATGTCTTCTACATGCGAACATACAGTTACTATAGAAAGTATCAGAATTGTAAATAGAATACATAATAATGTTAAAACAGCAATGGCATTTACTTCAACCAAACCCTAAAACAGCAGCTTTGCACAATCAAGGAAATTGCACGCATTTACAAACCAGCTCTGTGTGGTCTCTGAATTCGAATCTGTGTCATTTGAATTGGAGAAAGAAAATGAAAAGGAAAACAAAACAACTACTATCAGATATTTAGAAGAATGCAGGCCAAAGATTCCGCAAAACAATGCTCAAGTATCATCAATGGTCGCCAGGAAGGCAACCACTTCAGGAGAATGGCCATTCTGAATATTTCAGATAACATAAGGATATTCTGTTCTGTGAAAAGCAAACATTTTCACAAGTTATACGCACCAATGTATTAAGACATGCGAACTGGAATCACTTGTTCTGCTTGGCAGCAACAGTCCTCTGGACCGTCGAAACGCCATCGACAAATTTGGTTCGAAAAAGAACGTTGGCATTGTTGAACATGCCTTCTTTCAAAGACACCACAATAAACTACAAAAATGAAACCATTGAAAGGCCATGAGGCTAAAAAGAGAAATAGAATGCATTGATTAATTTAACTTGATCGATGCACTTTTTAACTTTAGTTGTCCAGAAATATTTTCCCCTTTGCATTTAATCAAAATGATTGATTGTACCTGAGAGTGTGGGAAGTGAGCTTTTATCATTCTTCCTATGTTCTGCGTATGGCTTAAATCGAGAGCTGCATCAACCTATCAACCAAATCACAACTGAGTCACTTGCAAACTTATCTACGATTAAGTAGAAACAAAAAAAAACCCTGATAAATTAGGTTGAATATAAAATATGAGGGTGCATTTTTATGTTTCCAGTAGCATGAAGAAATTGCCAAATGGAGAAGGTTTATATTTGAGACACACCTCATCTAAAATGTAAAGTGGGGCTGGCTTGAACAGAAGCAGTGCCAAGATCAGAGAAAGGGCAAGAAGAGATCGTTGACCTCCACTCAGTTCTGACAATGACTGTTTCCAAACACTCCCAAATGCAACTCGAACCTCAAGACCGTCAAGGAAAGTGCAACCTTCAGGGGGTTCAAGCTTTGCCATGGTGCCCGGTAATAATGTAGAAAATATGGACCCAAAGTCACTGAAGAGTTCAGAAGCGCAAAGGTTAAAATAGATGTTCAGAAATCAAGAGCAAAATATTTATAGCAAACTTGAGCTGTAGAAAGTGAAATAAAAGGAAAACTGATCATATTGAAGATATTGGAGGCACGCACTTGTTAACCTTAACCCAAGTAACTCTGAGAGTTTCTTTCTTCTTCTCGTCCAGCTCCTCAATCACCTTCTTGATTTTAGACTTGTCATTCTATGTAGACAAGACATTAGTAAATAACAGGCATACAGAACAAGTACAGCACAAATGCACATTGTCAGCATAAGCAACCTCGATAATATTTTTCTTGGACATCAGATCATTATACTCATCTTCGGCTTTCTCAAACATGGTCATGACTTTCTTGTTCACCCTCTTCTCAAGGCTTTTCAAGATCAATAAGAAGCGGGAATAAAATTTAACAAAGGAAAAGGAAACAATCAGTATTAATCTGTAAAACCAAAATTATTTTAAATAAAAATTTGACCACTCTTGCATGCGTGTGCACAAGTAGCAACATTAATAACCCCTAAAACTGAGTGGCGTACCCTGATTGCTCAGCCTGAAGTTTCTCAAAATCTTCTCTTGCTTTGTGAGGATCACGGGAGACAAAATCGTAATCTGTCCCGCTTTTTCCAAACAAATGCTTCTCAGATGCAATCCAGGCATGCTTCTCTAACAATTTGTCCACTTTTGAAGAACATTCTTTCTGCTCCATTTCCATTCTTTTAACCTATTTTACATTTGAAAAGAACATATGTTGGCTCATGAGGTAAAAAAAAAAACTCAAAGAGAAACATGAATAATATTACCTCATTTTCCAGCTTTTTTCTCTCAAGTTTTGTCTCACTGAGCTTCTGCTGATGCTTTCTCTGCTCTTTGAGAATGCTACTGATTTGAGAATCGCATTCCTTCATCCTCAATCGAATTGAATTCAGCTCAGTTTTCATCTTATCATGATTGTCAAGCGTGGAAGCAACCTGCATGAAGAAGGCAAGTTAAAATAGCCATAAATCTTGCTACATTAGCGACTAGGTTTCAAGTTTACCTTGGCCTTTTGCTCTTCAACTTCCATCGTAAGCTGGATGATTTGGGATCTCAGAGCTGACAATTGACTCTCCAAAGATTCACATTCCTTTGTGACTGCCTCCAGCTCCATAATAAGCTTCTCTCTTTTATTTTCATGTCCCTATAATCAAGGAAAACCATGTCTAAATGCCAAGGAGCAATTCCGGAACAGCAGTCATGACCAGCATAAAAGGCATTAATGATATTATCATTAAAAAACTAATTTCTCTCCAGCCCCTCCCCGTCGCCCTCCATTCCAATCAACTGAAAGCATTTTCATTCATTGACAATCTGAATTAAAACATTATATCTACTTTCCGCATAAAAAAACTACAGTCCTTAAGAATATTAGTATGTGATATACTTGCTAACGAACCATAGATTTCGAAAACAATAAAATTAGACATACATTACAGTGTTTTATCGAGGAAGAATTGAAGATCTATAACTGATGTGCCAGAAATAAGATCTTATATAGCTAGCACAAACAATGAAATTGGACATAACGACAAACAAACTGAGGAATTGAACCTACCTTAACATCCTTTGAAATCGACTGCATTTGAGCTTTTGTAACTTTAATTGCTTTCTCCAAGTCTTTTAGCCTACCTGCTCGATTATTGTCATGCTCTTTGATTGATTTTTCAAGCATCTGCACCGTCTCAACACACTTATCATGCAATAATTGCTTCTCTTTGACAGCAGATTTTGCTTCTTCAAGCTCTTGCTCTAGCTTCTTTACTACTTCAGAAAGCTACTCACAATGCAGACACAAATGAAGAGTTAGGTGCATCAAACCAGTGCTGGGGAAGAAACAATCACGATTTCTTATGAAAAGGAGAACAAGCACAAAACCTTATGATGCTCATTTTGCTCAGCCCTCCCTTGAAATAATGAAAGGTCATATAATTTAATTTCCAACTGCTTCTTAAGCTCCATAAATTTTTTATAAACAGGCTGGAGCTCTGCAATCTGTATTCAGAAAAAAAAAATGAAATTAGAAGGAACCATAGTAATTTTTAAATCCCAGGCAAACTATGATGTTCACATACTATCACGGGAGAGAATGTTTACAGCAATGATGCTACCTTACAACTGACCATGTGAAAATGTAAATTGAAAAATTACACTTTCCAGAAACATGCAAAAAGGTGAATCAGACAAATTGCATATACCTTCAATTCAATCTCTGAGAACTTTTCCTTGTGCGATGAAAGATTTGCTTCAGCTTCTGCCAGTTCATGAAGTTGCCTTAACAGATCACCACCACCTCTGCGACCACAAAAAAATTGTGTCAATCAGAAAATGATAATATGGGAAGATTCTCCAAACTATCTTTTAAAGCAACATTCAAGGAATCTACAAGTGTGGTCGGAGCAAACAAAAAATTAAAAAAGGCCAGAACGTCTATTATAGGTGGGCCATAAAACCAGGGTTACAGAGAAAAATTTATATATCATCTGATCATCGTGCGCGTGAAAGCTTCATCAGTAAATTCAATCACATATGCAACTAACCTGCGGCTGCCACCAGTCAAAAGCCCACTCGGTTGAAATATATCACCTTCAAGAGTAACAGTTGGAGTTCGAGTTTCTCGATTAAAAGCAACCTAGAAAATGAGCAGTTCAAAGAAATGATACCTGATTAGCAAACTTGCCAAAACAAGTTCAAATGAATATCGCAACTATCAGGGTTTTATCTATGTCCAGGAAAGGAACATCGAGGTTCCATCATATTAATCAACATAGGAGAAGATTTAATAACAGCTAATAAAAAATTTGCAAAATAATCTTCTAAGCCTCTTTAATTAAGGCAGTTGTTCAGACACAAAAGTATACCTCCTTTGCAGCATTCATGGTTTTGCAGACAAAAGTAGAACCAAAAACATATTCCATAGCACCCTGGGATACACATCAACAGAACATTATGCCGAATTTAATTTTCCCAAAATAAAAGAAAGAGCTGGTTTTTAATCAAAAGCCTTATCAGTAGCAAGGTAAATACCTTTAACTCGTCATCATAACCCACCAGTGAAAGAGCCGGTTCAGCATTCTCTTTTCCAACCTGACAAATGCAATAATAAATAAGAAATAAAATAACAAGTGCATGACTTTAAATCTTATGGAACAAGGAATGAGATCATTGACTTACCATTCTAATAGCTGCCTGCTGAACTCTGGGGGGTATTCTATGGGATTGAATTTTGTTTAAAGGTATGATTGTCACCCTTCTTCGAAGATCACCTTTTTGAAGAAGTAGCTTTCCCGTATTCTCAGTATCTACGACAACATTGAATAACTTTCCACCTGCAGTAACCTGCTAATTGACTCCATGTGAGAATCTTCATTTTTGGCAACAACAGAAAGATACATGTTGCACTGAAGTTCAGGATGTATGCACAACTGACCTCTAAAGCAGTCATCGTGGTTTCATCTTTTACTTTGATAAGTCTTGCTACCACACCTTTTACCTTTGACCTATCAAAGTTTTTTGTAGGATCACGAAATGTGAATTGAACATTTGATAATTGTGCTGAAAGATCCCTTATTTTGTCACTCAACTTCTGCACCACCTCCAACTCGGAAGCACGATCCTAAACAAATATGCCATTAAGAAAATTTACCATGTGTTTTGGTGCACTAAGAAAATCTAACAAAGGGGACAGAGCTGTGTACCTTTTGTAAAGTTTCCATCTGGCCTTCTTGATATTGAAGTGACGCTAAGCTTGATCTGACATTTTCCACATCTTTTGTCCTAGTATTGAGCTCATTCTCTACAGAAACAGCTTCTTCACGCTTTGACATCAGCTGCCGTGTTTTCTCTTTCAGCTCCTTTTCACAATAATTTATTCTTGTTTTCAATTGCTTCAATTCGGTTTCAACGGTCCCAACAGAAACCTTAGCCTCTGCCAGTTGATCTTCAAGGCATTTTTCTTCATTTCCACTGCTTTTCCCAGCCAGTACTCCCTTTTCATAGAAATTGCAAAAATTTCCCAAAACATACATCGATCAATTCAAGAAATATCAGACTTAACATTTAAAACAGAAAAAAGTGGATGAGCAGGCATTCTTTACTTGGTAGTCCTTCTCAGAATCATCCAAACTCTTAGAAAGTTCCTCAAATCTCCTTTTCAGATCAGCTGCTCCTTCTTCAGACTTTCTTACAGCAGTGGCTTTATCTTCTATTGACTGCTTTGTGTCTTCAATACTTTGAACGATCTGGTGGAACCAAAATGCTAAATCTTTAGGTGCTCAACAAAAAATGCTAAATCTTTAGCGTTTTAAGACCAGCGAATGAAAAATGCAAGAGAAAAAGATCAAATAACAATTGGCTAGTACCACTATCACCAATAACATGACAACATAAAAGAAAAGGAGAGCAACAAAATAAGCAAGAAGCAGCCACACCTTTTCAGCATTCTGATTTTCAGTCTTTAGAGTGTCCTCTTTATTTTTCAACACAGATGTTTCTCGCACAAGATCTTGAGACAGTGCATCTGCTTTATCAGACAATGTTTTCACTTCACCGCCCATGCTGGCTTCTTTTTCAGCAGTCAATTCAGCTATCCTGTTCTCCATTTTCTCAATTTCCACTAGTGTACCTTCCGTAATGGCATCAATCTCAGTTATTTTACCCTTCACTTGTTCAACCTCACTCACTGCACTATCTCTTATCTTCTCTGCTTGAACATATTCATAAGCAATGCAATACCTTTTCAGTCTATCTAATTCAGCATTACCATTGGCCCACTGCATATACTGCATCCTTTCCCTCCTCAACTTCTCTAAAGCGGGCAGTATTTCCTCATCAAGAAGCTTATTAATCTCATCAACCTTAATCTGCTTCTTCTCGAGTGTTTTCAATGCAGCATCTTTCTTAGTCTCATACATTCTAGTACCAGCAGCCTCTTCAAGCATGGATAAAATTTCAGGGGGTTTCATATTCAAGACCTTTGTAATGCGTCCTTGCATAATCAGAAAATGCGGGTTGTTAACATTCAGCTGCACTGAGTGGAAAAGATTTTGAACTTGGGTAGGCTGTGCTACTTTTCCATTAATCAAATACTTGTTTCTTCCACCAACCACGATCTAAAAAAAACAACAAAACACATCACAGCACATAAAACTGACTTCTTTTGACACAAATAATGCAAACAAAAAGACAAATGAGTAACAACTCCAAATAGTCAGTTATAAATCACCAGAAAATTTCACAAACCTGCTCATACTTTAGTCAGAGGAAAACAATAATACAACTTCGAACGAAAGCAATCAACCAGGTAACAAATTCACTAAAGCTTATTAATTTTCACAAAAATAATTCAATTGAAGACACCAGGCATCTACATTCTACTAAAATCTCAACAAAAACTAACAGCTCAAAAATCCTCTCCTGCAAACAATTCAATCAAAAACACCAAACGACCATATTCCATAGAAAAACAACACAATTCCAACTAACAGCAGAAAACCGCGAAACAACAAACCAACCTGTCTAGTAACCGTAATTTCGGAATGCTCCTCATACCCAAGCGGACTCCTCGACCTATCCGAATTATCAAACACAACCGAAACCGTAGCCTTCGTGATCCCAGCCTGTCCTTGCTTATACACGAGCTCTTGAAGATTGGCGGCTCGGACCTGTTGCAAGTTAGTAATTCCAAGCACAAAACAAATAGAATCTAGAATGTTCGACTTTCCCGAACCATTTAATCCTGTTATTGCATTGAAGAAAGGATCGAATCCAGAAACTACTGTTCTTGTTGCGTACGACTTGAATCCTTCTAAGCATATTTCCTTTATGTACATTTTTGTAGGGGGGTCTCGATTTTTTTATCGTTGAGCAAGGAATTGAAGGAATAAATTGAACTGAGAAGTGGTTTTGAACTTGAGAATTGAGTGGAAATGGAGTGAAGTGGGTTTCACAAGCTTGAAGCGGCGTCGTTTTCTAAATCGGGCTCGGTTTTGAAGAAGCGGGAAAGTGAATTTTTTCAATTTTCTTTTTTTCTTTTACTTTGAACGCCGTCGTATTTGATCTGTCACGGGTTACAATTACGATATGATATATTGGTCTCGGGAGTTCTCTTTTGTTATTAACAAAACATTTAAACTCTATTCGCGCACAAAATAAAGTCATTTTATTTCGACAAAAGACCCACATTCAAATTCTATAGCTTTAAGCCGTTATTTCGATTATGATTCTTCTACTAGCACGTGAAAAGTTCCTTTTCTTCTTGGCTGGTTATGGGCGAGGAGGGATTCGAATCCCCAACACCGTAGTTTTAAGCTCACGTGTTTCAATTCTCTGATCTACATTTTCCACTGCGTCTCCAGTGAATATGGTCATGGAATACCTTAAAAAGAAATTTCTCTCCCTAGCCATTTTAAATTAAGAAAATGCAAAAACACTTCTTTTTCAAGTGCGTTACGAGATTTGAAATGTGTGCATGTATTTTAATTGATTAGATTGTCATATTAGAAAATTTTATGTTGATTTTTTTACTGAAAATTCCATGTTGATTAATTTGGTAAGTTGAAGTAAATGGTGAATGTTAGCATACATTACTCAACGCAACTCGATCGTGGTGTTGGTCAAGATGGCAACTCGAAATCCTATGAGGTTCAACTGAATGTGCTCCCCATTAGAGTCAACCTCATGAAGTAGGAACCGTGTCTCACGCTTCGAGTCGTTGAGCTTCAACACAATGCAGCAGAAAAAAAACTGCAATTTACGTTTTTTTTCAAGTGAAATCGAGTTGATAATTGAATATTTGATATGCACAACTACATATGTACCGACCAACTTCGATGATTTGATATGCACAAAATTCCCATCTGTATTAACAATCTGGATCATTTCCTTTTCATTCAATGTATTCAGATCATTCAACTAGCTCTAAAAATGCCACTTTGGTCTCGATTCTTCTTCCTTCTCAGTTAATTCTCGATACTGATAGCTCTCTGCTCCCGCCTTTCCCACCGGCAATGGAGGCCGAACGAAAATCTCGACCGGCCTTGGGACATGGATGGCCAAGTGCAGTTCTTTTGCATTTTCTTCTAAACATAGATCAGGTTTTCTATGTGATCTGCTCACTGGTTCAATAGCGATCCATCCCAACCCGGATATAGCCACATCACTAGCAGGCCTACTCACGCCAAGTTCAAGAAAATATATAGTTTTGTGAGCATTATTCGTATGACATTGGCAGAGTTTCTGAAATCAATAAGAGATGAACAAGTTAAATATACAGTCGAAGAAAAGAATGGTTACCTTTCTGCGTCGTCGAATGGCATCTGCAATTGTCGTTCTATTTCAAGTCCTTTCCAATCATCAGCTCCATCTTTTATAGTTGGAGGTGTCAGTAGCACTCCTAGTTCTTGCTGTTTAAAGTAGGAGAAAATCTCTCTTTAACATTTGATAATTGAGAATTAGGTTCAAAATGAGACATCATGCCGCGGCACTTCTTTTGTTCGAACGAGAAGAAAATGCAGAGTTAGCTTGTTTCAACTATTTATGATTTCCAGTTCACACAAAATTAAGAAACATCAGTTATCTTGAGGAAAATGTGAGAATATCGACAAAGCTTCAACGGACCAATAAGTGTAAACCCAAGTTGTGCGGTCTCAATTACCTCATAAAATTCATCAGCTTCATCGGTTGGTACTATGTGAATTCGCAAAGCCTTCGGACCATAGAATGTTAAAGATGTTTCTGGAAGAACCTGAAAAGAACCAAGATTTCAACATCGTGAGACACAGGAAAATTGCAGTGCATGCATGGCTAGGTAGGAAATTGGAAATTTACAAGAAACTAAATCGACAACCTTTATGACATCAATCCGGACAAGACCGCCCCAGAATATGGTAAAACCGTTAAGTCCAGTGGAATCAAATTTCTCGGTTAACCCCTTTTCCATGGCCACTTTAGCATTCTGGAAAGGAAGTAAAAACCTATGAACTGGAATTCAAACAGAAAATCTGAAAACATCATCTTTCAAAGAGAACATACAGGGAGAGATTGGCCCCTAAGACGGCTTCGAGGAGCAAGAATAGGCAAATCATCGGCATGAACCACTGCTGCTTGCCTATGGTGCAGATGAACTCCAGGTGTGTCAAATAATTTCTGCAGTAAGAAAAAATCAGCATTACGGCTTTGCAAAAGTAATTGAAGACTGCTATTGAAGTGCTACATTTACACTTTAATGTATGGAATAGCAAAAGTAAAACAAATAAAACAGAAAGAAACAGAATATATACCCCTCCCCCGAGGAATGCATCTATCTGGATGGGACCTAAGGTGGTTCCAGGAACAGCAGACTGTATTGGTTTGTATTTTCGAGCGGCTGCAGCAGCTGGATCCCGTTCAGACATCATTTCTGACAACATAAATTCTTTCATATTAACCAAAAGATGGATTCTTCCGAAATAAATGTATGATTTTAGATGCAGTATGAACAAAATAATATAGGTCCAGAAGACTGAGTCCAGTAACAAAAACAACTTACTCAATAAAGCATTGATGAATGCTGATTTTCCAACATTAGCTGAACCCTGTAGAAATGGCAAAAATAAGTCTCCAGCCAAATCTTAGATCATACAATTTGATATGTGTCGAGTAGCACCGCTCCCAGAATGTTTTCAGTCTCTAGAACAATATAGGGCATTCACAACAAATACTTGAAAAATCAAAAATCAATCATCTATTGAGGTATGAAGTCCACTTTTCCAAGACAAAGCAGTTCCAAAAGAAAATGAATGAAAGCAATCTAAGATAGAGATAACGATGAAGAAGATGGCCCGAACTCAAGACAGCTTCTCTAAATCATCATTGAATTTTTAACCCTAATCTGCAAATCAAAGAGAAGCTTATAGTTCAGTTAATTACTGACCAGAATGTAAACGTCGCGGCCCTGCACCAAAAGAGGGGAAAGTAATTAGGACTTGTTTCACTGACTGCTATTTATGAAGTCACATTGGTGCCAGTCAAACACAAATAACTTACCTTTTTCTCCTTCTGAATTTCTGACACAACTCCAGCAATTCCTACCAGTGACTTTGAGCTTGTTAAATGGACACTCAAAACACTGCAAAACAAGCAAACCACGTGAGAAACACGCGAATTCAAGATTTCCAAAGGGCTGGAAACTGTTTTAAATAATTATGAAGAAGATAAACACTGGAGTTGATAAATGGAGCACAAAGATAATGAACAATTTTTCCAGCTTAGATTTCCAGCATTTTCTGAAAGGAACATGAAAGGAAGCAAAACTTACTTGAGTTTCTTTTTTGTTGTAGCCTCTACCACCCAATCACCAACACAATTAAGATCAGTCTCCCTCGGAAGGAGATCAACCTGGTGTAAAAGATGCACTATCTTTAGGGCCAAAACATAAAACAATATCTTGAACTTACAAACAACGAACAACAAATCTTACCTTGGTTACGACTAATATTATCGGATTAGCCCCTGCAAGATCACGTATACGAGCCAAAAAACTTCCATTGAAGTCCACAATATCAACCTACTCCACAATATAAAACACCATTAATGGAATGCTAAGTTCAATTACAACTAACTACAAACATAAATAACCGAAAGGAGAATCACAATTACTGTACACAATTAACTGACAGCAAGTTCTAGTGTTGTAAAAGAACTCACTAGTTTTACGATCAAAGCTTTTTCGTAGCGCAAGTGGGACAACTTCTCACGCAGTTCATCAGCCAAAACAAACTGTTTTCCACCAGAATACCCTCCATTCCCACCAACTGCAGTTATCATATGTCCATGAGACAAAAGCTTACACCTTCCACAAAGCACAGTCCTAAGCTGGCGATGTTTCTTTTTCTACAACCACACAAGGAAACCAAAAAGATCAAAACTTTACACATCCAAAAAAAAATCCCTGCATTTCAATTCAAACTCTGAACTAATTCTATCTCATCAATGCAAAATGAAAGAAACCGTTCAATAAAAGTTAAAATTGAAAAAAAAAGTAAAGATTTTTATAATTACTCATTCTCAAGAACAGTAACAAATATCAAAATTTCACTCATTGAACAATGAAAATTGTTATAGTTCAATCCAAACTCTAAGCAAATTCCATCTCATCAATTATAACCATTCAGCAAAACAAAAGGATAAGTATATTTAGACCAATTCACAAGTATCGGAGACAATATCAATTAAAAGATCATAACTTTATGCATCCCAAAATCAAAACAATTCATTTCACTTCAAACTCTAAGCAAATTCTATTTCTTCAATCAAAAACAAAACGATAAAACAGCAAGAAAAAAAAAATCTTTATACCAGCTCATAAGTATCAAGTTCCACAAAACCAGGAGCATCAATTTCCAGAGTCTGCAATGGAGCTCCACAACCATAACAACAAGCAATAGCCGTATTAACCTTCAAGGCCTTAGCTTTATCTTTCCTTTTCTTCTTCTTAGCTTCTTTCAATACCAACTTGGCAGCTTCAAATGACTTTTGCCTTTCAAGAAACTTATCACCAGGAGTTGGTGCAGCTGCTCCATTTCCATCAAGCTCTAGTGGGTGTTTTTCTCGAGTTTCTGTGAGACGGTTTTTGTGTTGAGCTTGCGAGTTTACAGGTGAGAGAGTAGAGCGAGGTTTGAGGAGTTTGTAAGTAGTGTGTTGGAAAGGTAGGGGAGAGAGAAATGTTGTGAGGATTTTGGAATGCATCAGTGATGATGATTAGCGTGTGTTGGAGAGGTTTTTGGAGTGAAGAGGTTTAAGGTGGGAAGAAGAGAGTGGATGAGAAGTGAAGAATTATTTGGTATGAGAGTGTTCATGTGTGCC
>CANYCX015447814.1:0-14052 GCA_948193385.1 Breynia disticha f. nivosa | reverse complement strand
TATGAAATTAATCATATATATGTTGTTAACTATCCATATCCACATTGATTCTCCACTTAGAATCATCAAACACCATTCTTAGCTTGCATTTGTCATTTCTCAGAAACCTTCCACCTAAACTAATTTTCATAAAACCAATCAATTCATGTTCTTCATTGATCTAAATCATGTATATTAAGTTAATCAAGCTCCTTTTACTTAAGTACATATTTTTCAAAACTCAAATTCAATTCAAACCTATCAAACCTATATCTCTGAAGCTAACCTTCATATATTCACTTATAAAACAACTAAATAAGCTTACATTAGCAACTTGGCTATGATTCTTGCAAAAATTTAGTTTTTTCTTATTAAAATACTGGTTTAACTTCCTCCTTTGATGATTCTAGGGCTTCTTTTTTAAGGTTAGAAGTTTTCGGCTCTGTTTTATAAATGAAAACGAATGAAACACTAAAGTATTTATATCAGATTAGTCGGCACATCCATAGGGACAGACTGTGCTATCAGGTCGTGCTAATATTTTCCAATTTATTTCGAAAATTCTGGAAATTCCTGGAAATTTGCATGAGCACGGGGTCATGCTGATTTTCTGACTTGTACATTTTCCTGATTTTTCATCTGATTCGCTTCTGTTTTAATCTATTTATCATAGATTTCTTTTCTAACAAATTCCAGGACGTTAGAACCTGCATGTTTGGGGGGTTGTCTAGAAAAAGGAAAAATTTATAATCCACAGAAAAATAAATTGAATTCAAGAACCATCAGTTGATTTTTTATTGATTATCCAAAAAATTCTAAAGGGAATAGATTTCATTGTTCTAACCATGATACGAGAATTGTTGAAATTGGAAATGTTAGGATCATTAAAAATGGCAACACTGGTGGAAGCATTGTGGAACCCTAGAAAGTAGAGATTTAAGAAATTAAAGTGCAAATTCTTTTGTCTGCGACTTCTTCTTGAATTATGGTTCTTCTGAATGTTGGATCTATAAGTTTAAAAAATCAACACTCAAATGATAATGTTCCACATAGTGAAGCTGTTAATAATGAACCTAAAGTGAATGAACCACAAGAAGTAGCATTATAAAGATTTCAAAGAGAAAGAAGATCATCTATTTTGAAGGATTATTTATTTTATCTATAAGAATTGGAAAATGAATTAGGTGTAAATAACGATCCAATTTAATTTTCACAAGCTATGGAAAGTGAAAATTCTATTGAATGGTTTGATGCAATGAAAGAAGAAATGAAATAAATAGAAACTAATGATGTTTGGGAAATTTTAGATTTGTTAGAAGGATGAAAAGAAATTGGTGGTAAATGGACTTATGTAACTAAGCACGATGCAAAAAAAAATCATACAACGAAAGAGGAGATTTGTTTCCAAAGGTTTCACTTAGAAAGATGGCATTGATAATTAGACCTTTTCTCCAATTTTGAAAAAGGACTCACTTAGAATTGTTTTGGAATTGGTGACTTATTATAATTTAGAGCTTCGCCAAATAGATGTTAAAACTATTTTTTAATGGGGGCTTAGAAGAAGAGATCTATATGAATTAGCTTGAGAATTTTGGTTTTATATGTTGATTGTATTTTACTTGCTGTTAATGATTGTGGTATGATATATGAAACCAAGAAATTTCTCTCTAACAACTTTGAAATGAAAGATTTAGGTGAGACATCCTATATGATTAAAATAGAAATTACTAGTAATAGATCACAAGGATGAGTGAGATTGTCTTAGAAAGCTTACTTTAACAAAGTTTTAGAGAAACTTAGAATGAAGAAATGTTCTGCAAGAAAACTTACGTTAACAAAATTTTAGAGAAATTTAGAATGGAGAATGCTCTGCATTTCTTGCTCCAATTCAGAAAGGGGGATAAATTAAAACTTATGGATTGTCCTAAAAAATTAATTACACCATACAAAAATGAATTGAAAGATCATATGCGCTCTTATGGAAAATTTGATCGTTTGGAAGTGATTAGATACACATATTCAGGCCATTGTGGATGTAAAGACACAAGAAAGTCAACTATTGGCTGTATGTTCCTTCTTGTGAAAGGAGAAATTACATAGAAAAGTGTGAAACTGTCTAGCATTGCTACATTTATTATAGAATCCGAGTTTGTAGCATGTTTTGAGTCTAGAATTAAAGCTTCATGGTTGCAGAACTTTGGTTCAGGACTTGGAATTGTTAAAAGTATGATCCACATAAAATTTATTGTGATAATTCCACAACAGTGTTCTTTGTAAGAAACGACATTATTCTAAAGGTGAAAAACACATGAAGTCAAATACTTGGCCGTAAAAGAAGAAGTTCAGAAACAAAGAGTGCTAATTGAGTATATTAACACTCATCTTATGATTGTAGAATTGAAGCTCTTTAAAGAACATGTTCAACGTATGTGCATTGTTGAGAATTATTAAGAGCATAGCAATGTATTTGTTCACTTATATTATTTTGACAGTCTGACCTCAACTTAAGTATTATTTTTGATTTTATTGAATAACATATCTTATGATTGAGTATATACATTATAGAATTATATGGGTATATATATGTTGTCTTTGTCAAAGACATTATTTTTGGACTATTATGTTAAATATTTTATTATGTATCATGTTAAGTTTTGAGCTAATACACAGATACATGGAAGGGAGTTTGTCTACTAAAATGACATGTAACCGCCATGATCCTTATTAGTTTTGTTTAATGACGATGAATGTCTTGACCAATGAAAGAAATGATTTAGCTTATTCTATGCATATTATGTTTTATTAAACTAAATATTGTCCCGCAGGCCAAGTGGGAGAATGTTAGATTCAATTATGTGGCTTTTTGGGTTATCGATTATTTAGTTTAATCTTATTTGCTAATTCTTATTAGGTTAGTTAAAGTATTATTTAGTCCTACTTTTATCATGTTGACGGACCATGATGTAAAACTATAAAGACTAAAACATCCTAAACCTATTATCTTATTAATCATATAGTCACTGTTCATGTCAACTATTTTTAGCGTATAACTAAAAATTTTCTTTTTTGTTTGTAGTTTCTTATAACCTATATGTGTCATCTTGTCATCAAGTTTAAAAAATATGCATATTCTATATAACAGTTTACAGTTCGATCTAATATATATTCATAACACAGATCGTGTTAGTCAACACACCCATGGGCACAACCTTGTGTTAATCTAATAAGCCGTCTGTTCTATACAATACAAAGCTTGTAACATTTAAGTACAACTTGTGTGCATCTACTTTAACCTGGAATAAACTCATAATCAATTTATTATCAATCTAATGATACCATCTCTCACACATATATAACATCATATTCAACTCAACATGCACCTCAACTAGGGCTATTATCCAGAATAACAAACAATACTCATATGTGCATATATACCAAGCCAGTGTCATCCAACAACAACAAATATCTCAATCAAACCTAATAGCATTCATAATAACAAAGATAATATCCAATATGCACATAACATGCAAATGCTAAATACATCAACTCCTAGGTTGTGTTTGGTGAAGAGAGAGAATGCTGAGAGTAGCATCTAACCCACCTATGAAAATCTCAAAAGCTAAGCTATCTCACTACCTGGTCTTGAAAACAAAATATATAATCGCAATTAGTGAGTAGCGAGCTCAGTGAGTAATCATATAAATCATAATCATAATAACCTATTCATTTTCTGTATAAACTGTAATATCACTCCCTGTTATATATTTCATATTCGTATTTTCATTTCATTTTATAATTAAAATTGTACTCATATCTTTAATTGTTCATCTTGAATATTCGTCATGCAATATCATATATATGTAACTTCCGTCTACAATAATATTCCTCTATAGACAGTTATAGTCTTTCGTCTACAATTCTATACTTCTGTCTACAATGATCGATCATATCACCAATCCACACCATATTCCACCAATCCATATCACATCACCAATATCAACCACACCTGTATATATGTAACTATATCATGCAATCATATGATCAATCTCATACTTGTTTGCATTTTATTGCGATGTACTTGTTCGTAATTCGATCATATATAAGCATTCGTTTTCATTTTTAACATATTCCTGTATATTTTTTTATCTATTTCCACATTCTACCATTTCTTCGCAATTCATATATAATAACAGTGAATCATATAATATTACGTATTTAAATTTCATACTAACTTATATTTTTAAGTGATTTAGGCTATTCACCTACTCGCTGAAACACTCAGAGCGAGACTAGCTCTTCTCATTCTTGCTCGTCTAGTCGTCATCCTATATCATCATATACAAAATTCTCTATAAAACTCAATATGAAAATATATCAATATGCATGCTCCTATTTCAATCCTATTAATTTCCTATCATATCAATTATCAATAATTCGTAGTTTTTAAGTTAAATTCACACCTAATTATGAATTAACCCTAATTAGTATTATAAATTTCTTACCGTTTTACTTCATAGATTTTGTATCGAGTATACCAATCAATCTTTCGCTCGATCTTACGATCAATTTTGTATTTCAGTCTCAATTTCTAGCTAAGACTCTCTAAATTTCCCTTTTATCTATTTCCTCACTTTCTCTCTTGACTCTGCTCCCTTTTTCTGTTTTGTTCCCTTTTTGATTGTGCTTTAAATGGCTTAATTAAATGATGGTGGTCAGCACGACACTCAAGACACCCTCAACATGGCCCATACCACATACAAACTTTCCTCCTCCTGCTTGTGCTTGTCAATACTATCAATTTAATCAACACGACCCTTGTGTTGTTCCCAAAAAACTTGGCCGTGCTCATATTCACACGTGATCGTGCTCATACCTTTTGCAGAAGCATGACCGCATGTTGTCAGCACGCCTACCATTTTGAGTGCCTTTTTTCTCCTGTTTTGAAAACAAACTTTATTTCTTCATATCTTCCACCTGTAGCAACCTTAACTCAATATAATTTATCAACCAACTTACATTTTACCTCTCATATTCATTAACTTGTTTAATCAACTCTAACTTTTGTTAATCATTTACTAATTCTAGGTTTTTAAAATGAGAATGTTACCAATCTTCCCCTATTTTTTATTACTTTCATTTTGTTTAAATTGTATCTAGCTTTATTTTTTTGTTCAATGTATTTTTAGGTATTTCTGTACAAGAATACAATTACTCATTATATAAAATTTAACTGTGAATTGTTGTGGATATTCTTTTATCATCCTATCCTTGATCTCCCATGTTGCTTTTTTCAGATTATTGTGTTTCCAGAGAAATTTAACCATTGGAATCTGTTTGGTTCTTAGCTATTTTATTCAATGTTTCACAATCTGTACTGGTTCTTTGACATAGGTTAAGTTTTTCGCAATATGCACATCTGATTCTAGTATAACATGGATAAAATCTGATCTATATCTCTAGAGCATACTCACATGAAAAACATCATGCATTTGAGCTAACTTTGCAGGTAACGCAAGTCTGTAAGCTAAAGCACCAATTAGCTTTATAACTTCGTATGGGCTAACGTATCTAGGAGTCAATTTTCCTTTGTTTCCAAATCTCATTATTCCTTTCTAGGGCGATACTCTGCTAATAAAGCAAGTCTGTAAGCTAAAGGACCTGATCTCCAATTTCATATTCCATTTCTCTCCTATACTGATCATATTAACTCTTTTGTCTATCTTGTGTAGCTTTTAACTTATTTTGATAAGCTCTATTTTTTCTACTATTTCTTATACAAGTTCAGGTCCTTCAAATATTTCTGCCCCTTCTCTGTCCTAATAAATTGGGCTTCTACATTTTTGTCTGTATAGAGCTTCATACAGTGCCATACCAATACTGCTGTGGTTTTGACTATTATAAGCAAATTCCATGAATGATATGTATCGATCTCATGAACCCTAAAACTCCAAAACACAAGATCGTAACATCTCTTCCAACAATTTAATTGTTCATTTAGTCTGTCTATCAGTCTGTGGATGGAAAGAAGTACTAAACTTCAATTTGATACCCAAACCACTCTATAACATTTGCCAAAATTTGGAAGTAAACCTAGGATATCTATCTGATGCAATGAAAATAGGAATACCATGTAATTAGACTATCTCTTGTGTGTGCAATTCTACTAACCATTATAGATATATTCTAATTTAAATTGATAAAAAATACATAGATTCAGCGAATCTATCAACAATCACCCATACTGCATCTTTACCTGACTGTGTAAGTGGTAATCCTATCATAAAATCCATAGTTATTCATTCCCACTTCCAAACTGGCATCAATAATGGCTAAAGTTTTCCTATTGGTGCTTAATGTTTAGCCTTTACTTGTTGACACACTAAACATTTGGATACAAATTAATCTACATCCATTTTCATATTCAACCACTTCTAATGCTGTTTCAGAGTATTTCACATTTTTGTCATTCTTGGATGAATAACATATAAAGTGTTATATGTTTAATCTAGTATCTCCTGTCTAATCCCCTCTATGTTTGGTCTGGATCCCATTATTGGTAATTCATCAACCAACTAAAATGGGATCTTAAAACCTTGATCAATCTACTCAATTATCCTAATGCATTATTCATCTTGCTTTTGTGCTGCGTATATCTTTCTTGAAAACATTGGTAAAACCATTAATGTTGCTATCAAAACTCCCAATTCAGTTAATTCTAACTTTGCTTTCAAGCTTCATAAAGCTATCAAATTGTTCATACCTGTTAATTGTAAGCTACACTCGATTTTTGTACTGAGTGTATCTGCAACCACATTTTGTTTTCCAGGATGATATTTGATTAAGCAATCATAGTCCTTTAACCACTCTAACAATATTCTCTGTTGCATATTCAAATCTTTTTGGGTCATCAAGTTAATTAGACTTTTATGATCTATAAAAATCTAAAATGTCTCGCCTTAAAGATAATATCTCCAAATCTTAAGAGCAAATAATACTACTGTAAGTTCTAAATCATGTACTAGGTAGTTCGTGTCATGGGTCAGAGTTGTCTACAAGCATATGTTACCACTTTCTCCTTTTTCATTAGTACACATCCACATCCTTAATATGAAGCGTCACTATAAATGACGAATCCTCCTGTACTTGAAAGAATTGTAAGGATTGGAGTTGTGGTTAATGATACTTTAATTCATGCACAAATCTATGATAGTAACCTACCATACCTAGGAAACTACGTAGTTTAGTTATAGTTTAGGAGGTTCCAAAATTAATAGTTATTTAATCTTCTTTAGATCTATTGATATTCCATGTCCAGATATAATGTTTCTTAGGAAGACTACGTGATCTAACCAAAACTCACATTTGCTAAGTTTTGCATACAACTGCTTTTCTCGTAATATTTGCAATAGTATTCACAAATGCTCATTATGTTGTTTGGTATTTCTAGAGTAGATCAACATATCATCTATAAATACAATCACAAAATGATTGAGGAATGACTGGAATATCTTGTTCATCAGTGCCATGAATGTTGTTGGAGCATTATTTAAACCAAAATGGCATAACTAAAAACTCGTGATGGACATACTGAGTTCAAAAAACAGTCTTTGGAATATCTTCCTATGCTATCTTTAATTGATGATAACTGGATCTTAAGTCAATCTTTGAAAACACTATAGCACCCTATAACTGATGAAGTAAATCATCTATCTAAGGCAACAAACATTTGTTTTTAACTGTTAATTGATTGATTTTTTTAATCTATACATAGCTGAAGTGTTCCATCTTTCTTTTTAACAAATAGGATAGGTGCTTTCCATGGTGAAACACTAGGTCGAATGAATCCTTTATCAAGTAAGTCTTGTAATTCCTTTTTAAATTCCTGTAATTCAGATGGTGCCATCTTTTAAGGTTGTATGGATATCGGTAGTAAATTCTGTCTCTCTATCAGGAGGTAATCCTACGAGGTCTTCTAGAAATACATTTGGATATTTGTTTACTATTGGTGTTCCTGTTACATGTTCATATGTTGTTATTTTATCAACTACATGTGCTAAATAAGCTTCACATCCATCTCAAATAATCTTAACGGCTTGTATAGCTGATACTAAACAACTTGGCATAACATTTCTTTCTCTGTGAAATATTACTTTACTTTGTTCTATTGGTTTTATTAGGAATTCCTTGAAACACAATCATCTTTGGCTCGATGATGAGCTAACCAATCCATACCTAGTATGAGATCAAATTCTATTAAATTCAATAGAATTGGAATGACCATTAATTTTGTATTTTGAATCTTTATTATACAATCCGTGTACACTGTATGTACCAACATCATTTTGCCTAAAGGATTATGGACTCCTAGGCTTTGGGTCAATGATTTTGGTTTTGCTTTTATTGAGTGTATTATTCTAGGTGTTATGAATGAATGAGTGGATCTTGGATCTATAAGTACATAAGCAGAAACATCAAATAAATGTAACTCACTAATGATCACCTCTAGGGCATTTACTGCCTCCTGTCTGGGCATAACAAATACTATTGCCTGTCCCTGTGTCTATAAGACTTAGGCTCCTCTGCCTCGACTAAACAATGAGCTAGCAGTAACTTCTCAACCCCGTCCTCGTGTACCATTAGCTATCAACATCGGATCACTACTCTCTACTGCTGACTGTGTACGATGCAAATCTCTATCAATATCTACTATATTCCTTCTCTCAGGAAAATCCATCATAAAATGTCCCTACTGTCCATAAATGTAACATCCAATAGTCAATCTCCTACACTCACCTAGATGGTACCTCTGAAAATGAGGACATATGAATCTAACTGGTCCTGCAATCGTCACTGAGCTACTCGCTCCTCCCATACCGGATCCTCAACCGCAATATGCCTAATCTACAGAAAGCTGTGATCTAGCTCTGGTAAATCCTCAGTATCTAGTGTGAGCAGGGGTAAACTCAGTCTTCTTTCTCAGTCTATTAGACTCCCTTAGAGTTGTTACTCTCTTTTGCTTGCTTGCTTTTTCCTCTTCATCATCATCAATCTTAAGAAGTTCTTTCGCCCTAACCGTTGCATCCCTCAACACCGTATAATCAATTATTTCTATTTTAGGGATTTGTTTATGAATTTTCAACCATCTTCAAATATTCTATAATTGTCCCTTTCAGTAGGAAGAAGGTATGCATTATAATGCAACATCTGGGTAAACTATAACTCGTACTCGACTACAGTCATCTTTCCAGGCTTTAGAGCTAAATATTCCTTATCTTTTGCATCCTAAACCTATTATCTCATTAATCATATAATCACTATTCATGTTAACGATTTTTAGCATATAACTAGAAAACTTTTCTTTTTTGTTTGTACTTTCTTATATCTTATACGTGTCTTCTTGTCGTTAATTTTCAAATATATATATATATATATATATATGTATAACAGTTTATAGCTCAACCTAATACATATCTAGAACACAGATTGTGTTAGTCAATACACCCATGGGCACGACCTTGTGTTGATCTAATATGCCCTTTGTTATGTACAATACAAAGCTTGTAACATTTGAGTACAACTTGTTTGCATCAGCTGCGATCTGGAATACACTCGTAAGTAATTTATTATGAATCCTTCGATACCATCTCTCACACATATATAACATTATATTCAACTCAACATGCACCTTAACTTGGGCTATTAACTAGAATAACAAACAACACTTATATATGCATGTATACTAGACCAACATCATCCACTAATAACAAACATCTCAATCAAGCCTAATATCAGTCGTAAGAACAAAGATCATATCCAATATGCACGCAATATACAAATGCTAAATTTATCAACTCCTACCTGTTGTCTAGTGAAGAGAGAGAATTTTAGGAGTGTTAGCTCACCTACCTATGAAAATCTCGAACGCTAAGCTATCTCACTTCTTGGTCTTAAAAACAAAATATATGATCGCAGTTGATGTGGTGTGAGCTAAGTGAGTAATCATATAAATCATAATCATATTAAATTATTCATTTTCAATATAAATTGTAATATCACTCCCTGTAACATATTTCTTATTCATATTATCATTTTGTTTTATAATTAAAATTATACTCATATGTCTAATCGTTCATGTTGAATATTCTTCATGCAATATCATAAATATTTATCTTCCGTCTACAATAATATTCTTCCGTCTACAGTTATATTCTTCCATCTACAATTATATACTTCTGTCTACAATGATTGATCATATCACCAATCCACACCATACTCCACAAATCCATATCACATCACCAATATCAACCAAACCTGTATATAAATAAATATATCATGAAATCGTATAATCAATCTCGTTCCTATTCACATTTCGTTTTGATGTTCCTTCTTTATATTCAATCGTATATACGCATTCATTTTCATTTTTAACATATTCCTGTATATTTTTATCTATTTTATCATTTTACCATTTCTTCGAAATTCATATATAATAACAACCAATCTTATGCTGTCACTTATTTTAGTTGCATGTTAACTTATATTTTTGGTGAGTTAGACTATTCACCTACTAGCTGAAATACTCTGAGTGATATGAGCTCTGGTCTTGTCCTGCTTGTCTAATCTGTCGTCCTATATCACCATATGCAAAATTCTCTATAAAACTCAATATGAAAATATATCAATTTGCATTTTCTTATTTCAATCCTATTAATTTCCTATCTTATCAATTATCAACAATTCTTAGTGTTTAAGTTAAATTCACACCTAATTACGAATTAGACCTAATAAATACTAGAAATTTCTTATCGTTTTCCTCTGTAGATTTCTGTACTGACTATACCAATAAATCATTGGCTCAATCGTAAGATCAATTTTTGCATTTTAGCCTTTCTTTCTAGCTAATACTCTATAAATTTCCCTTTCATTTGTTTCCTCACTTTCTCTCTCGACTTTGCTCCCTTTTTCTTTTCTATTCCCTTTTCGATTATGCTTAAAATCGCGTATATAAAATGTTGGTGGTCAACACGACACTCAGCACTCCCTCAGCACAGCCCGTGCTGGGTACAAACTTTTAAACTCTTGCTTCAATTTCTCATGTTTTTTTGCATATCTAACAAATCATCACGACCTGTGCTTAAACCAGCAAAACCAGTGCTTGTCAACACGATCAATTTAATCAACACGGCCCATGTTGTTCCCAAAAACTTGGTCATGCTCATGTTTTAGTATGACCATGCTCATACCTTTTCTACAAGCATAACCCCATGCTGTCAGCACACCTACCATGTTGTCTGCCTATTTTTCACCTATTTTGAAAAAAAAAACCTCATTTCTTCCTATCTTCCATATGTAGCAACCTTAACTCATTATAATTTATCAACCATCTTACATTTTACCTCTCATATTCATTAACTTGTTTGATCATTTCTAACTTTAGTTAATCATTTTACTAATTACAGGGTTTTAAAATGAGAATGTTACAAAGTCAGTCTCCTCTCTTCTTATAAAAATATTCAGTTAAGTCTCTATCATTGAGAGCTAAACACAAGAACTAAAGGCAAGGAGAGGGAAATTGAATTTAGTTCCACTCTTGTTTGTGGTCAGTAATTCATTCTATCCATGGAGACAGGTACGCTTCTGCTTATGATTTATTACTAGGAAGATTATACTTAAAACAGCCCTACTTTTGTTACGTATTTAATCATATAATTAAAATTTTTCATTTATTGCTCTGATACCAAATTAAAACATCCTATGCTTATTATCTACTCAATCATGTTATTTAACTTTAATATGAACTTGTAATGCAAGCATTTAAAAAGTATCTGGCCGTAGAGAGAGGAAGTGTTAAGGAACGGCAGTTGACCCACTTGCTGGATTATCTTTTCGCACATATTCCTGAAACAAAAATCACATTTGTATGAGTTACGGGCTCAGTAAGTAATCATCTATATTTAATTATCATCTTTTATATCTATTTGTTTCCTTAATTCTGTACTATTATGTATATATGTGAGGATATGTATATCTCATCATCTATATACTTTCTCTGTATTCTTTTATTGTGTTCTGTATTTTGTATTCTTTAAACTTATTATCATGAGACCATGTGAACATGTAAACTGTGCTGAACATATGAACATGTGAACATGTGAACTATGCTGTGTTATACTAAACTGTGACTAGCTATACTCCCGTCTCCGCTAATCTTCCGTCTCCATTTATCTTCCATCTATGTTATACTTCTCTCTCCAATCACCACCATTATCATCACCATCTCCTATCTCCGCCTCTAACTGTGTCACTACCACTATCATGTGTCTGTGAATGTATGTGTTTTCATGTGACTATGATTCTTGTGGCTGTGTTGTCATATGCATGTGTTATCATGTACATATGATCATTACATATATTCTTATAGCAATTACATGTCTTCATTCACGTGATTGTGATCAGGTGATCATGTAACAGTGTGATTCATAATATGACTATGAAATCATATGCCTGTATTCATTCACGTGTTCTTTTATCATTTTTCATCTATTAATCATATTTATGAATACGATCATTTGTGAATAATCTGTATTTTTTTTATCTTTGTATCTTAATTTCTTTACTATATTTTCTTAGGGTTTCATCCTAGGATTTCACATCCATTCTAACAAACATATGAGACTCAAAATTAAAACAATTATTTTCTAAATATTGAAAACCATTCCCGATTTTAATTTCAAATCTCAAAATGTAAAAACACTTATCCAATCTTTCCAATCATTTTCAATACAAACATGGATATAGAAAAGAGTTAGTAAAGTATAGAATCAACTTATATGAAATAAAACAAATAAACTTAGTTATTTAAAACATCTTTTCAATCCAAGTTTGTTAAGTGTGTGCCCTCCTCGTGGCAATCATGCTAACCTGAACAACAATAAACAAACAAAAGAGGTGAGTATATAGGAATACTCAGTAAGTGTAAACCCAATTTAAGTTTAAGTGAAGTGCAGGGGTCCAGTTAGCACATGTGTGCTCATGAACACGAGGTTGCGTTCATCCCTTCATCCCCAATAGTCAAATACCATATTGAAAAACAAGTTCATTTGTATTCAAAGTCAATATCCAACATGATGACGTGCTGGTCAGTACGAAGACGTACTGAATTACTAACTTTCAATTTCCAACTTTGTTTCCTTTTCAATAAAAAATTGACTAAGTGTTTTGTTTCAAATATATTTCCAGAATATCATTTGTACTATATGTATAATCAGATAAGCATGTAGACTCATACAAGAGTCATGATCATACCAAGGCATATACATACTCAACATATCAATCATCAATCTCAATTAATCAACCATACTCATATCAAGCATTTGCATATACTCAATTTCATTCATCAATAAGCAAATATCAGTGCAGCCAATGTTCATAAGAACAACACACAACTTAAGAAACATACACTGATAAAAATCATCTCGTAGAAGCATTCATTTTTTCCTCGGTTCTTGACTGGCATATTACCCAGTACGGCATCGAGATCTCTCTCGGAATCATCGGTCCCAGACCGGCATCGAGCTGTCGCCGGAATTGTAACATCCTAAAAATACGGTAAAAATACAAAATAATACGTAAAAATACGTGTAAATACTTAAAAATACGTATAAATTTTTTGCGTTAATAAGAATAAATAATTGTTAAGAAATAAATAGTGGGTATATTAAGACAATTATATTTAGGTGATGAATTTTGAGAAATTTGAAATCGAAAAATTATTTGGTGTCGTGGACAAATAATTCCAAAGCGAGATGGACCCGATACGACTTGAAAACAAAAATACCCACCTTGTCACTCCACTCACCCGACCACATCTCCACAAATTCCTCCTCCTTTTTCTTTCTTTCTTTTCCTTCCTCTTTCTTTCCTTCTCAAACATGTTCTTTTTCTTCCTCCTTCATTCCAATCCAATTTCAAGCTCAAAATCATCAAAGCTTGGCATAATTTTGGAGCTAGGAAGTTAAGGAACCATTAAGGAGCTTTCATTTGGTAAGTCTTCTTGAAATTATCTTGAAATCC
>CANYCX015447483.1:0-11189 GCA_948193385.1 Breynia disticha f. nivosa | reverse complement strand
TGGAGGTTTGATGGTGGAGAGGGTTTTTGGTGAAAGATAAGAAAGAGGAAGGAGAAGGTCGTATGGTGGTGGAGTAATAAGGAGAAGAGTTAGGTTTTTAAGTTAAATGTTAATTGAGTTTGACTATTTTGCCCTTTTGGGTCTGTCCACTAATTGCTTCGTAATTATCATCTACAAAGTCATGTTCTAATACACGCCCTACCAAGTTCACAACAACACCAAACCATGCCAATCATTCAGCCATCAACAAGCTCATATTTTGCAAATCATACGACATAAAATTCCATAAATCAACTAACACAATCTCATGCAATTATTTCAAGTTCTAATACACCACAAGCACATTCAATTTTAAATTCATATTTCTTAAACACATTCAACATGCATTTTACCAAATATTTAACCATAAAAATACAAGACATACCAAAATAAGTGTGGTTTAGTGCACTTATCTTGAACTCCACAAAGTCGCATGCTCAGCACTCAACCTCAGCTCGGGTTCCAATTTTTGTCTCTTACGCAAATTTCATTTTCAAATTAATTAAACCATTTCTAACCATAACCACTACCCAGTTAACTCATATTTTCAAAAACCCCCAACTCTTTTCACAATTTCTTAATTCTCATTAAACACTCTTCCATTTCACTCTTCCTCCTCATTTTCCCCTAAAACCCCCAATTCTTACCACCTTTACTAGCCATTAACATTCTCTCAAGTTCCCTCAACCTAATTCGTCACTATCCTAGATATTATCCATAATTTATACAAAACCTCCACCCAAAATCATAACATCCAATAACCCTAATCACAAATTTAACCCAAACCAAAAAGTCTAGATCATTACCTTAGCTCTTTAGCTTCCAAATTCATAAAAATCCCACTTCTTTTTGCAAGAAATCGTGTTGCTTCCAAACCTAGGGTTTGGGTCTTAGGTGGTGGGGTTTGACAGCCTTTGAGACTCAAGAATGAGTCTCTCGTCTATTTTTATGCATTTTAGTTGTTTCTCGTGGCATGCCCCTCAACACGCCCATGCCAAGAACCGTGTGTCGTGTTTTCTTACACACTGTAACCACGACTCGTGCTCTGCATCGTGCTGCATGGTTAAATTCTAGCAGCATTAACAAGGCCTATGCGCAGCCCATGCCAAGCCTGTGCGGGCCTATTTCTACTTCATTTCTCTCGTTCTTTCCTGACTCGACCCCTGCTATATTTAATTCTATTCCTCCTAATTTTTACTATTTTTCTGGGGCGTTACACGAGGGGATATGCTAAATTCACCAAACATCTAGGTACCTTAGCATATATAGTACTTGATTTCTTGATTTTTCTAAAATTGAATCCAAACCCCTAACCTGTCTAGTTAATTAGTTTATCACTAACTATGAGTCACCATAAATTTTTAAACATGGCACACCATAATTTTTTGCCAATTCAAGGCCCATGATCAAATCTTCATATTCAATTTATTATGGGTGTACTCCTCATTTAATCTATGCAGAATATACGGGAGACCTCCCATTGAATTTCAGAAACACACCAATACCTTGATAAGATTTCTTTCCATCAAAATATAATTACCAAGGAGTTATTCCAAGATATATTGTTTCTTTTGCAATTTCCTCATCACAAGGTAATGGATGATCGACCAAAAAAATAGCCAAAGCTTGACCCTTAACAGATTTTTGTAAAACATAGATTAAATCTTATTGAACCAATGATAAACTCCATTTTCTAATTTGCCCTTTTAAAAATAAACTAAAAGAATAAATTTAAGCACATCAGTTGGAGCAATAAAAATATTGAGTAAATGAGAAAATAATGTCGTAGTTTCATTGAAGCAATAAACATAGTTTTTCTATGTATGGATATTTACATTATGCTTCTAACAATCTCCTAGTTAAATAAAAAATTGTTCTTTCTCGTTTATTTCCATCTTATGCAAGCATACACCTTATCGAATCTTGTGTCGTGACTACATATAGCTTCAAAGGCCTTCCAACTTCAAGTGATTCCAAAATAGAGGCTTAGACATGTACTCTTTAATATCATCAAAAGCTTTTTTATGTTTAATTTCCCAATGGAAGTCTTTGGAAGACTTAAGTCGTAGAAGTGGTGCTCGCATTTTCCCTACAACATTAGAAATAAACCTCCATAACTAATTAACATGATCCAAAAAACTTTGGAGTTGTTTCTTATTTTTGAAAGGTTGCATAGCCATTATCTTAATTGCCATCAATTTATATACCTGTATTATAAATTAAAAACCCAAGAATTATCCCAAAGATACACCAAAACTATATTTCAATGGTTTAATTTTAAACCATGATGCTTAATTCAGGCAAAAGACTAAGCAAGGTCATCTATATGCCTCGCTCTTGACATTTACTTAACTACAATATCATCAATTTAAACTTCCAGGATATGCCCTATGATATCGTGAAAAATCAAGTTCATTGCTCTTTGATAAGTGGTGCCCGCATTTTTAATTTGAATGGCATAAATAACCATTCAAACGTGCCTAAAGATCCTCCACCTCTAAAAGCATTTTGATGAATATGCTCTTCTGTCACGTAAATTTGATTATACCCTAAGTAACCAACCATGAAATAAAATATATGGTACCCAGCGGTATTATCTATATCAACCATTAGTACAGGATATTCATCCTTGGGTGTGTTTTTGTTAAGATCTCTAAAATTAATGCACACGTGAATTTTTCCATTTTTATTTTTAAGTGGAACTATATTAAAAATCCACTTAACATACCTAAGCATAAGAATGAATCTTGTCTTCAAGAGCTTCTCAATTTTCTACTGCACAATATCCATGATCTCTCTTGTCATTCGTTGGGGGAGTTGTTGATTAGCTTAAAGCCATGCTTAGTGGGTAATTTGTATTTCATTAAAATGCAATCTAAGCCTAACATTTCATTATAGTCCCACGTAAAGCAGTCCTTATTTTCCTTTAGCATCTTAATTAGCCCCTCCTTATGAGAGTCTTTTAATAAACTATTGTCCATGTGACTCTAGGTTCCTTGTTAGTAACCAAATTCACCTCTTGTAAGAGATCCTTGGGTTGAGGTTGAATAACCACAGACCTTTGTGCCAATTACAATTCCAACAATGCGAATCCATCTCCCTTTGAAACTTCTTCTTCTTCTTTTATACATCCAAGAGCATAAACACCAAAATGTTTTTCGATCACTATTTTGCCTTAACTCTTCACACATTTATGCGAAAGGCTTTTGTTTTAAGGATTTGGAAGTCTCGTACCTTCCTTGATGTCCTCATACATCTCCTGGGTCCGTATGTGGAGACTCCTCTTCTTTAGTATTTTTAGAGTCTTCATGTTCCCAGTTCTCTTCAAAGTCATGGCCCCAAGAGTCAGTCTTGTGCTCATTAGAAGGAGAGCTTCCTTTCGATTACTTCCTTGGGGTAATCCTTCTTTAATTTCTGAGTGAGGCTTTCCTGCCCCTCTATGTAGACTTCCTTCTTACTTTGTTCAACTTGGGCGATGTCTGTCGCCAAGCTTTTCCATTAGGGTACCAAGTCATCACCTAAAATGCCAATATTAAGAAAATAAGTTTCAATAAACTTGACAACAAGATCGACATAAACTATTTCAATGGAATTCCCATTAGAAAATTCAAGTCTTTGATGCAAGGTAGATGGTACACATTCGTTTTGGTGAATCCAATCTCTTCCTAATAATGCATTAAAAGAAGGATTAAAAATATCCAATACTTGAAAAGTGATATCGGATGTTTTCGTTGCAAATTTAACTTACAAGGTAATAATTCCCATGACTCACATGGAACTTCCACGAAAACCAAATAAGTTAGAATTAGATAAAACCAAGTCACACTCAATTTTATTTATTATACTTAGCATTTTAGGAGGAAGCAAGCTTACAACAGCTCCTTCATCCATTAACATTTTCCCAATCAAAACATTATTGATTTTGGCTTTAATACATAAGGCTTTAAAACCAACTTCATTTAAATTTAAATGTTAAAATTTAATGAACTTACTTGTTGGTCGCCCTTGAACTTTCGCTTTAAGATCTTCTTTCTTAGTGAGCGCAACAACCATAATGTCTATCTTTACAACAACCATTGTATGATCCTTTATGCCCTCTAGACGTTCCTCTTACTCTTCTTATTTGGCTTTATATGATGTTGGTAGGGTCAAAACTATATTGAATTTAGATGGTTTGGTAACCCTGAGCGGAGAAAAATTTCCAAAATGGATCAGCTTACATTTTTCCCTCGTCTAAGGAGAAGTTGTTGTTGTAAGAGGACTCTTCTGCTAACTTGAACTCCTTCACTTTACGCTCTTCCTTTCCTCCATTAGGTACTTTTGGTGCCTTTTTTGTGAGATTCTGGGTAAGATCCACATTTCAGGAATGTGTAGATCTAGGTAACCTCATTCTTAGAGTTGCTCTCTTGTTAACCCTTTGCCTCTACAACTTGGTCATTTTTTGTTATGGAGACTTGCTTACTACAGTCTTCCACACTACCACTTCAGCTTTTTTTTTCTTTTACCAACTTTGGTTTCTCAAACTTGCCAGGTTTTAATTATGTCATCACTATGATATGCTTCCTAGTTGGTTGGAAAGGTCTGTACGTTTGTTAGGTCCTTGTGATATTGAAGGACCAGTCTTCCTGTAAGGGCTTGGTCTCCTTATTACACTTGAGCAGTCTTGACAATTGCATAGCTGAAAGAAAGTTTTCTTATCAGGTTCCACCGTCAATGATCTTCCTGTCATGAATGCAGTTTGCAAATACTCAACCTTTTAGTAAGCAACACTTGCTTTATGAAGGCTTCATGCTCTTTTTCTATGTGCCTTTTCTCTATTTCTTAGGCGCGATAGTTCTCAAAATGCTGGTTCAATAGGAAACCTTTACTGAAAGGGTTTTGACGAGGATACTTCACCTCAAAACGTTCAGCACCTGGTGTACTCAAAGTCAGAGCCACCTTTTCTTGATAGGACAGGTTGTACTAACCATAATACTTATGCTCGTGTAGGAAATCCTTAAAGCGAGCATAGTTGTTAGTAGTGTGCACATCGGTTATATGCCATTTGAACTTGTGCTGGATGTCTTCAACAAAAATCGTCCACCTCAGAACTCCCATGCAGTTCAGCCCATCAAACACCTCATTTGCAAGTATTGTCTCCTTGCTTACTGAATAGGCATGCTACAAAATAGAAAAAACCTCAATTAGCATACACTCTGAATGAGGGAATATATTTTCATCTATTTCCATAGTTTCATTGAAATTAAAAAAAATTATTTCCTTATATTCGACTAGATCTTGGATTTTATTACGAAAAATACATAATTATAAATCAAATGAGCGTATAACGCATGCCATTTATAGAATTTTTTCATTGAAATTCCTCTTAAGATGACAATTTATGATTACCTTTTAGGAGTACTCTTTTATTGGTACACAACCAATAAAATAGAGAATCCATCCTAGATAATCAAACAAGTATTTTTTTTTTGTTTTTCTTTATTTTTAATCCCTTTAGGAGCTTGTGAACTCTTTTTATCAAAGTGTTCGCATATAAATGGCTTTCCTTTAGTAAACTCTGCTATGTCTACCTCTATATCTTCATTTACGGGGTTTAATATGTGGTGAATGTCTTGACTATAATTTCCCATAGTCATAGTTTTACAAATATTTTTCTCTTTAAGGATATTCTCAAAGTGAGATACCTGTTCTATTAACTCATAAAGATCTTAGAATTTCAAACCTTTAAGTATATTTCAGGTAAATTGACCTGACATATCCTTGTTTGTCTAAAGTAATTCAGGAATTCTTCAGCAGTTTTGCCAGGTTTTTATTTGAGTTGCGCGAGATCTACCATAGTAGTGTCAGGGCCCTCTCCTGAACTGCAATTAGATTATATTTTGCATATCCCTCCAAGTGAATATTGAATTTGGTTGAAGATTGATATACCAATTAAAGACAACTCCTGTCAATAAACTTGAAAGCAATTTAAGTTTCAAAAAATCATCTACTAAAACTTCCTCTCACCAATATGTGAATCGAGCAACATACTCGATCATAGAAACTTTCCTGTGGCCTAAAAACAAAGTGTATTCAAGCATCTTGTATCCTCGAGGAATGGATAGTCCCTGTCAATGTAATCAGGGTACTTAAACTTTCTATACACTGGTCGATTAATGCGTTGAACTGAGGTTTATACATAAGTAATCCCCTGATTACTCATGTTGTTATTCACCCATGGAACATTATTTACATCATTTGCAAGATTCACATTAACTCAAGTTCCTGGCATAATCTTGCTAATTCTGACAAGAACAGTCTCGTACGATACTTCTGAATAATTCATAGGAGGATATCCTTGGGAATTAACATTTTGGCCATTATTTACAATTTTCGGGACATGATTTGCAGGTCCTTGAAACACTGGGTTTGGAAATTGACCCATCTATGAAGTTGATGGCAGTGGGGTTGAGAACATTTAAGAAGTAAAACTTGTTTGACTACCCATTACATTGTTTGGGAAATTAGTTATTCTAGCACGGTTTCCTATTAAGGGTATCCTAAGGTGGGGTTCGTTTGGCCGGATTATTTCTAGGCATATTATTGGAAATACTTGCCTCAATGTTTTATTATTGTAAACGCTAGTATATCCAATTGTACTATGACTTTTATAAGGCCAACCAAAGGAAATCACCACTCTAGGGAAAGATTGTGGGAAATCATTGGTAGCACCCTTTCCTTTTTCTTGTTGGGCATCCAGCCTTAACTCCAATTCTTTGGCGATTTCCTTGGATATGGCACTTGTGATTTTTGAATTAAATGTTTTAAATCACCTATGATCCTATCACCATTTCTTTGATTAGAGATATGTAGATCAAGAACTTTCCTGCACATTTCATATAGTAATTTGTACGAAGAATTAGTTATGGTCAAATTTTGTTCTTCTTGAACAATGATTATTTCTTTAATTAAGTCTTTAGCGTGTAGGTTTATACTAGTTTCCATTCTTTGGAAATATTCACATATTTTGTCTTTTTGTTCTTGGAATTTATTCTCGAGAGACTTCCTCCTTTAATGAGCGAAGTCTTCTGAGTAACACCAAGACTTAGTGATTTTGGACTGAATTTTGTCCAATTGACATTTTAGCATCTCTTTTCTGAATTATGCATTTCTTTTAATTTTCAGCCATTTTGGCTTCATAATATTCATGAAAATTATTTTCAGGAATACTTAAAATAGAGGATGATTTTGAGTTTGATTTTTCACCAGAATGATTTCGTCAAAATTACAAACTCGCTCAAATTAGTCGGGCTATCTTGGCTAGCTAAAGTGTTACTTCGAGTAACACGCTTAGCCATTTCCACATAAATAAAAAATGATCTCCCACTGTGGTTGCCAGTCTGTTGCTCGCCTTATTTTGTTTCGCTGAGGAAGCTTAGGTTCAAATTGGGTAACACACAAACAAAAAACACTGCACATGGATTCGTATTACCTAAAAGACTTAGGACTTTTGACGTGTTGCTTAAATCAAAACCTATATTAATTTTCCCTACACCTAATTACTAAAAGTTACTAAAGTTATATTAATTGAAATAAAGAACAACTAGAAATTAAAGGCCTACACTAGACTCTTTAGAAGACGATAGATACAAGTGATCCCTTTGGCTCTTTAAGTATGCGAACTAAAGATTACGGCTACACTACTGAAACTTAAAGGAGAAAGATAAAATAAATTCTGTGTATTGAGTTTGTTGTCCCATGCGCTTGAAATTTTTTTCTAAATACATATGCATTCGTACAATTATCCATGTTTCTTCTCACTCAAACTGACATCTCAAATTAATGACACCTTATGAGCGGCTTTTTTCTAGACAACTACTCCTCAACCGCACCACTAACTCCCTATACTCACTTTCTCCCTTTATTTCTGCATTAGTAGCATGACTACTTAGTCCCTAATCTCTTTTCCTTCGCAACAATTACAGCTTTATTATCACTTATCACCCGCTCACTTTCTTCATTACCACACTTCCACAGACGCAATCTATGAGTGAACATATCATTTATTATTTTATGATAACATGAAATATTTTCAAAAATTCTTAAAATTACTAAAAATGGAGAGTGTTACATCGACATTTATTATTTTATGATAACATGAATGTGCAACTAGATAAATTTAATGTGTTTTTTTTTTGTATTTTATTTTAATATAGTTTAGACATTTGTTGTTTTATATGTACAAAGTACAGCTTCATAAAAATGAAATTATATGTTTTTATTTAAAAATATATGAAGTGTAATTACAAAGTTTTATTATATTTTTATGTGAAATTAATTGTTAAAAGATATCCTATTAGTAAATATAAAATTATCATCTAATCATATAGTACTTATTTATGATTAGATAGAAAAAATTTCAAAATGGCACCATATCTAGTGATTTACTGGGGAAGGAATATCGTGAATGGACAAGATGAGTATGGGTATGTTGGTTGGATGTATAGAACTGTGGAACTAAATAGAGAGTTGTTGTATTATGGTGTTTTACAAGGCATTGTTAGGGACGCAGATGGACCCAATCTTGTTAATTATTCAATAAATTTCAGAAATCCAATGTGGTCTGATGATGGGAGGCTTGTGTTTGGGCTGGTGCAAATATACAACGACGTTACTTTAGAAAATATGTTTATAAGGATTAGACATTTTCATCATTTGCAATTTATAGAGCTGTTTGTTGAGGTTCAGCACTGTAAGCCCACACATGGACAAACAAACTTTGAGTCTAAAGGTTGTAACAACTTATTGCGACCATTTGGAGCTTGTTTTACATTGGAAGAAAAATGTCCAGATTGAAGAGCAACAAATATCGGAGGAAGGTGGTGACGAATACAGGCAAGATTGTAGGGAACAAGAGGATGACAACGGTGAAGAAGAAGAAGATGAGGACAATGAAGGCGGTGAAGACGATGACGAGGATGATGATGATGAGAATGAGGACGAGGATGATGAAGAGGAATATTTTTACGATGATGAATCTGATAAGGAGAATTTAGCATTGGTGCTTTTGGAAAAAGTGATTTGTTTGAGGAATATGCGGAGAATGAAAGTAGATCACCTGATTATTCAGCATACAAATCGGTGAACATAGAAGAAATGACTAATGATAGTGATTTGCGACTTCCAAATGATGATCTATGGCAGCCTGGGATGGAGTTTAAGATTGGCATGGTCTTGAACTCACGAGATCAAGTGAAAATGGCTGTGAAGATATATTCCATCCAAAGAAAATGAGAATTTTGGTCTGAAGAAACTAGGCTTAATACTTTCGCGAGTAAGTGTCATATAAGGTAAGGATGTAAGTGGAGACTGCGCGCAATGGAGAAGAAGTCTTTCGGGTTGCAACACCCCGAAAAATGTCTATTTAATATGGAATAAGGTAGGATTATGTTAGGGCTAAGTGTATGGAAGCATACGGGTATGTTAGAAGTGGAAAGAGGTCAAAAATGACTAAGTGTTGGAGTCTGGAGTGGAATAACGTACGTTATTCCCTTGAATAACGTACGTTATTCATCTCGTCAGCTCAAATTCTGCATTTTGTTAACGTACGTTAATTTGGCCAGTAAACATACGTTAGCGGGACCCTGGACATGTCATTAAATGTCCGAAACACACTTTAAACGGGACATAACTCCCTCCTAACCACCAAAACACTCTCCCAACTTCCTACCCATCATTTTTTGACCGTCCAAACATCAAACCTATCTAAGAACAACGGATTTCCACCAGATTAACAACACATTCAGCCTCAAATCGAGTCTTCCTCCCTCTAGGTTTTCAAATGATGGGAATCAAGGTAAATCCTCAATCCTGAGCTAAAATGTGTTGGAAAATAGGTACATTTGGTAAGGTTTTGATAGATTTTCAATATAGAACATGATTCTATAAGCCTTTAACCCTAAAACATACGTTTTGGTGAGATTTAAGAGATTAGGATTTTAGGGAACTTTGGGATTTTGGGTAGAAATCTGTATAGGAGGCTAAAATAAAGTACATTGTGTGTTAAATGCTGAGAAACATGATTATATTTGTGTAGGTAACGGCATTCAGAACTCGACACGGGAATCGAGCGACGGATTGAACCTCGGAGCCCGAGGTAAGTGCTTTTGCCACTTATTTGGATGCAATTTACTTATGAATGATTGTTCAATGTATGCATAAATATTTCTTGGTGTCAATTGAAATGAGATTATGTTGGAAAGTATGTAAGTGTGTATGATATGGGTAAGATTGCTTACTAATGAGATGAGATTGGTGGCGATTGATTGTATGAGTATGGTTGATTTCCTCGGAATGTGTTGTGAATGTATGGAATGTGTAATGTAATGTGTGGAATGTTGATATATGGATTAAGGCTTGATTTGCATTATGATTCATGTTTGATGCTCATTATAGATTTGTGTGCCTAAGGCCTTGGGAATGATTTCTTGTCATTCATTTCATGTCATGTGGCATCGTATGAGCATTTTGCATGAGATATTGTCTAAGGGGGCAAATGGCCCATATGCACAGAAGATGAGTGGAGTCTCTCTTCATATAAAATAAGGGATGGGTGTCCAATATGTGCAAAGAGATCGAGTGGAGTCTCTCTCTTGATTTGAGGGGCGGGTGCCCAAAGTAGCAGGGATCGAGTGGAGTCTCTCCCTTGCAAAGTTTAAGGCTCCGGAGCAATGCATTGTGTGGTTCCATTAGCATTCACATAAATGCATTCATTCACTTCTTATTATTGGTGTTTATATGGAGATTTTGAATTGTTATGGGTATGAACTTAATAGCTTGATATGTGAATGTGAACGGTGTTGATATGTGAAGGAATGGAAGTTGATGATGTGTTATGTTGTGAGCATGTGTCTATGGAATGATGTTTGGTGGATGGTATGAATGTTTATGATTTGGGTTGATTTGAGGTAATGTGTTAATTATATGTTTAAAATGGTTAAGCGTGTTGATTTGGATGTATAATGGGTTTGTATGCATGTCTTAATGGCTATTGGTATGTTAAAGGATGCATGGTATGTGTATGTGTGAGAATAAGACTTAGGAAATTCAGGCAAAATGCATCTAAAGGATTAACGTACATTATTGGTAGCATTAACGTACGTTAATGCATA
>CANYCX015442847.1:0-11246 GCA_948193385.1 Breynia disticha f. nivosa | reverse complement strand
ATATATATATATATATATAAATATATATATAGATATATAGTTTATCATTATGTTTGTATATTATATGATTTTGCATTTAATGTTTAATTTAATTATTATTTTTGATTTCATATTTAGTTTATTTTTTCATAAAAATTTATTAATATTAATTTTTTGAACATTGCATCCAAAATTCACATGCACACTAAATTTAGCATCCACATGGTCTCTAATGTCAACGCCCACATGGTCGCTAATGTCAACATCCACATGGACGCCAAATGTCAGTGTCAACGTGGACACCAAAATTCAAATTCCACGTGAACGTTGACATCAATTCCTGTTAGTGTAAGCCCTAGCCCAATCCATTGTTTGTAACTTTTATTATTTGAATAATAAAATTATGAGGCATTATTTTTTCATATCATGTATTGACCTGTGGTATGTGTTTAATAAAATATCCAAGAATGTTAATTAAGCGCCTGAGGTATCAAGGTTGAGGACCTTGATAGTAGAATCTGGAAGTTTTGAGATTAACATTCTAAATGTCCCTATTCATTTGTTTTTATGGGAATAGAAATAAATTAAGACTAGTATGTACTTTATAGATGATCATGTTCTACAGGTCATAGATATTCAGGATATCTAACAAAGTGCATAGGTATAATATAGAGCATTATACTTGGAGAACGATCACTATTTGCAATGTCAGATATTATCCTTAGACTGAAAATCACCGTGTCTCTTGTTGTGATTTTTAGTGTGCTTTAACATATGCCTAATGTGGCCGTAAAAGGTTGACAAGTATGAGTATGATTGAGTATGCTACGAATCATAAGTAAAAGCAGCAGTGAAGTTAAGGGATTGACCCTCTCCATGATAGACAAGATTAGGAAGAGTGTGGCCGCACCCGAATGAAATGATTAATTCATTTATTTGAACTTATCAATTTTTTCATAGAGATCTAGGAAAGTGATTAAGCACTAAATAAGGGTGTTAGCGACATGCCTTATGCTAATCAAAATATCGAAGGTCAAGTGATTTATTTGAATTGTAGCAGGGCTGTTGACACTTCTCGTTAGCTATTTAATTTAGGGTGATCATAATGTCTTACTAGAGACCGCCTATGATTTATGAGTTATAATATTAAACTCATTGCCTTTATTAAATAGTCCTACAGATCACACAAGGATGACAAAAAACCTAAAAGGGTATTTTCGGTTTTTCACCTTAGGTAAAATTCCGGTCAATGGACCGAGTTGGGCATTTGGGCCAATTTTGATAATTGGGCCCAAGATGGATGAGAAATATTTCTTATATTAATTTAAGACAAATATTATTTATTTAAATATGATGTCTTAAATAAGGAATAATAAGGAGAGAGAATTTAGGAGATTTGTTTGAAATTAAGACAAGGCATGTCTTAATTAAGACAAAGGAGGATAATGTTGAAAGTTTGAAACTTTCACTTATCTACAATGAGGCACACAATTATGACCTGATTTTTTAAAGGTTTTTAATTTCAAGTTAACCTCTTAAACAAGTCCTAAAAGGATTAGGAGTGTTAAGAGTTTAACCCTCGCAAAACTCTTTCTTTTAAAAGGCTTTATGAAAGAGAAAATGACACCCTTTTTCATTAGAGTGAGTCGTCCCTCTTCTCTCCATCTTTGGTCGTGACTTTACTCTCAAATTCACAAGAAAATACAGAATTTTTCTTAGAGAGAGACGTGAGATCATAGGCTGGTCATTGGTTGATCACCGTGTGCATCCGATCTCACAAGAACTCATCCGGTTGTCACCAAAAAGGTGGTACATTTTTCTTCCTTGTGCTAGTACACATATTTTGTTGATCTGTGTGTTAATCTGTAGAGGAATCGCACGTGGGATTCTACCTTGGTGTCATAAAGGTCGTCTTGGATCATTCTAAGATGGTAGATCTTGTTCTTAGCTGAGAACATCAACGGTTTCAAAGAAGGCAAAGAAAGGTATGATCTTTCTAGTCAAGTTTTGATTTTTACATTTAACCGATTACATGGCAAGTGTTTTGGTCGATTTTATGATGATCCTTGGCTGTTTCCTGGGTGTTTTAATGTGATTATTCCGCTGCCAAAAGTTTTAAACACGTAGGAAACCCTTCACGTACGACATTTAATTAAAGTCTCATATAATCATACGAAATTCTCATTTCATGGAAATCAACATTTCCATTCATAGCATAACATTTTTCACAACTAATCACACTTGACATTTATATACAATTCATAATCTCATTTACCAATTCATGCAAGTTCATATACTTCATAATCATCCACATTTTCTCAAATCAATTATCAGTTATACAAGTCACATACTTGCCATCTTACAACTCAACTCATACTCAATGTATCCAAGTCAACATAATCACCTCATATCAATATTCAATAACATAATATGAATATATAATCAATTCATCATCAATAACAAAATACATTTTATGTTAATATAAATCAAGCGATCATTCACTCATGTGACCAATCAAGAACGCCATACACAAAATGCATTTAATATCACCCAACCATCAATCTCAATATAATATCAAGTCACATTAAAACTTATAATGTAAGCAAGTATCATATATCTGAACCATATAAGCAAACAATTCACGTAATTATAACTATATATAGTTAGCCATGCATAGGAAACAAAAGGCAAGTAACTGTCAAGTACACATTCACTAGCCATCACACATAATCATGTTAACATCTATACATTTCAAATTCTCAAGTTTCATAATTCATTAGGTACCCAAGCACACACAATGTATCCATTCCCCAAAATATTTGCATATTTATACTCAAGTGAAGAAAATGCATCCATTTCACATAATCAAAATCAAACAACATAAATCATGCAAACTAAGATAACATAGCACATCTCGCAACGCATTGTCGATCTATTCACACATAAGTGCACCCATACCATACATCACATTTCATAGCCTACGAGTTTCTATTTCATGTTTGTATATATGATTACTAACTTAAAGCCAACATACTCAAACATATAAAGACTAGATATGGATAAGTGAGTGATGAGGTATACACTTTCCTCCAATCTAGGCGAGCCCCTCTGGCAGTAGCTCCGTTCCTTTACAAGCTTTGGTTCCTACAATATTTGTTAAAACCACACGCACATGCAAGAGTTCTAATCGAATTTACATCATTCACACCCTAATTCCTCCTACCCTTGAATTTCCCTTCTTGCCTAACCCTAATCCTAATTTGGTTGTTTTCTCTCTTATGACTCTGTTTACCTATTATGACATTCATCCTAAACAACACCAATTCCTCCATATTATTCCTATTCCTACCTTAGGAATAAAAATTTACATTGGTTGCATGTTTTCCTCCATTTCTAGACATGAGCAAAATTTTGAGGAGAGGCAAGGATTCAATGTGTGGTTGAGGAAATTTATGAGTAATACAAAGGAAATGAGGTTTTAGGAACCTTGGGAAAGTGATTTTGGGAGAGTGTTTTGGGGTTTTTGGAATATTTTTCCTCAGATTTGGTTTGTTTTCCACACTTAAATGACATGTCCAGAGTTCCAACAATATAGGTTTAAAAGAAAATAACGTATGCTAGTCAACATACGTTATTCTAGGAATCTGCCCAGAATAACATATGTTATTCTAACGAGTAACATACGTTACTCTGCACCCTCACAGAATAATGTACATTATTCTAATGAGTAACGTACGTTACTAAGCACCAGTCTGCTATTTTTTACATTTTTGACCTTCGTCTCATTCTGGGCATCACAACACTTACCTAACCATATCAATTTTGGAACACTCGTTCTTTCATCCCTTATACATAAACTCCTCTAACACTAATCATCCCTTCTTTTTGGTTCTAGTTCCTTTCCCATGTATCTAGGTTAATAATTATAAAAACCCAATTCCTGAGTACCCTTCAAAGTCATGGTCAAAGAATCACCACATTCAATTACCTTAGCACTTTCAGGTGGATCAATCGAGTCCCAAGCTTTATTATCTTACGTAGCTTCTGTGGATCATCGAGAGACTACTATTTGTTTCTTAGAGCTCCACAAAATTAGATTAGGTCCTATCTGAGTGACAATTTGCCCATTTTTGCGTGCCCTCCTATGTCATGCCCACGATGAAGCATTTTACATGCCCATGATGTCTAGGGATTTTTCTATAATAACCCAGTCATTGATTTAGCTATACGGGAGAAATCCTGTATAAATTTATGATAATAACCAGTTAATCCCAGAAAACTATGAATCTCTATCACACTCTTGGGAGGTTCCCACTCCTTAATAGCTTTCATCTTGGAGGGATCAGGTTGGGCCCCATGATGTAAGATCACATGCTCTAGAAATACTACCTCGTCCACCCAAAAATCACACTTACTGAAGTAGGCACACAAATGTTTATCCTGTAAAACTTATAAGGTGACCCTTAGATGCCTTATATATTCCTCTATGCTCTGGGAATAGATCAAAATGTCGTCTATGAATGCAACTACGAATTCGTACAAATAAGGTTGGAATATTCGGTTCACAAGTGACATAAACACGACTGGTGCATTATTGAGTCCGAATAGCATGACTATGAACTCAAAATGACCACACCTAGTCCTAAAAGCCATCTTTGGAATTTTAGACTCCTCTATTCTCAATTGTCAATTGCCTGACCTTAGATCGATTGTTTGAGAATGTTGTTGTCCCTCGTAAGCGGTCCAACATATCATCAATTCATTGCAATGGATATTTTTTCACTATCAATCAATTGAGTTGCCTATAATATATGTATAGCCTCATACTTCCATTTTTCTTCTTGACAAATAGGACTAGACTCCCCAAGGTGACACACTAAGCCTGATGAATTCTTTTTCTAGTAGTTCTTCCAACTATTTCTTTAATTCCTTCAAATCCACCGATGTCATACGATAAGGAGCAGTAAAAATAGGGGTTTTGATGCGTATAGTCTCAATCTTGAGGAGGTCGTAATCCCAGTAAATCATCCAAAAATACATCTGCAAACTCTCTCACAATCTTCACTTCCATCAGTTATGGGGACGCTATATTCAAATCTACTACACTCACTAAGAATGCTTCACAAACTTCTTTTACCCACCAAAATGCAATCACTGCCAAAATTACCCACTATAAGTAGTCTCTTGTCTCCCTCTACCTCATTACTCACATCCTTGGCAAAACAGTCTACTATGGCTCAATTCTTGGACAACCAATCTATGCCCAATATCATGTCAAAATCATTTATCAAAACAACTAATAAATCTGCATTAACCCTTGTATTACCAACTGTCATGCCCGGATTTGTTACTCATTATGACAAATAACACGAACAATGTGCTTATTTTTGTCTTTTATTTTGAAAGAGTTAACAATAAATATTCAATAAGGAAACACTACATGTGATTTCCCCAACACAAAACTTCAATCCAAAAAACTTATTTTAAAATTCCCTACAACACTATCCATGTTTGTCTCAAAATGTGCTCTGTCAACCCTCCTCATGAAAATCCTTATAACCTGCACACATCACAACCAATACTCTAATGTGAGTAATTTCAATTACTCAGAAAGTGCGTTTTAACACACATACCAAAGTATTTAATGCATAAGTACTTGTTTCTTATTAAGCTTTATGTCCATTACGTGATAGGGCAATCATCCTTAGTTAATCTCTATTTGATTTGTTGTTTACTTCCAATTTAAAACTGTTTCATAAACAAAAACGATCTGGGAAACAGTTTGCTCAAACTGTTTCCTAAACCATTTTACCCTTTACAAAGTTTGTGTAAACATAACGGTTTGCAGAATGGTTTACACAAACCATTTCAAAAACTGTTTGGACCTTCACAAAATTTTATGAAAATAGAACGGTCTTGAAAACGGTTTGCACAAACTGTTTCAAGTTTGTTCTGGCCTTCCCAAATGTCCTTGGGAGTGGAACGATTAGGAGTATGGTTTTAACAAACTGTTCTCTAGCCCGTTCTACTCTACTTTCAATAATTCTGAGCACATTTCACAGTAGCCACTTGAGGTAAACCAATCCAAAACACAGCAACTCAACTAAATCATAACCAAGCAACATCAAGCTGACAGAAGCAATCCATATCCATCATTTCCAACATAAATTCATCTATCAACCAATCACACATACACATATAAACAGGATTCATATCCACATTCTATCCTAACATAATTCATAAGGTTCTGACCCTTTAGCAATCGAATATATCATATCAATCACGCACATCTATCAACACACATCATACCATATCATTAACGTTTACACATTTCATGTTATTTCTCCATGGCCACATAAATGTAAAACCCAAAAAATACACATGAGATTCGTAAAGTATGTATGAATGCACAATGAGATGCCAATGCATTCTCATACAACTATGCATGCCCCAGGGTCTTTCTTTTTTTCCTCAGGCCTAGCACAAAATATCCTCAATCCGGTCGACATCGAGCTCCCATTCAAAATATCATCTATCATAGACTGGAATCGAGCTCTCGCCCAGAATATTATCAGTCCTAGACGGGGATCGAGATCTCTCTCGGAATCATCATCGATCCCAGACTGGCATCAAGCTCTCGCCCAGAATCTCGTCACCACGTGTCATACAATAATGCAATGTAACACATGAAACATGTTATTCCTTATGGCCACTCAATCTCAAATGCACATCATGCCATATGTATTTCAATTCAACCTTTTCAAGCATCAAGAGCAAAACATACTCCAAGTTCAAGTTTCATATTAGTTCACTTCACCTTCTTATCAATATCATCAATTGACAACCTTAATATAATTTCTCAGGCACAATTTCCACATAATCACCTTATAAGTATCCATTCAGATTATTATTACATCCTTCATCAACAATATTAGGCACATATCCAATAATATAAACTCATCACATTTCCATCAAGCACACTAATCAAGAAGCCATACAATTTGCATTAACATCAACAATTCCATTTAAGACATATGTTTGCTACCATCTTAACAAAAGCACATTTATCATGTGTTCTTAACCATACAGATGCAAGACATACAATGGTAAGTGTAAATTACACTTACCTCAAAATCTGCAAAGTTAGACTCTTGTCTTAACTCTGATTCGGGCTTTGCAATTAACCTCCTATAGCATCATTATCATAAAAATATGTAAATAAACTATTTTACCTATCAATTAAGTCATTTAAGACTTTAATTAGGCAAAATCCATAATTATTCTCTTAAGTCAAACCCCAAATCCCACATTACTGTACAATTTCTGTATTAACTCCCAATACATACCCACATTGGTCACATTTTACTCATTAAACTCAAATCCTACTTATTCTCTTAGCCTCACATTCACTAAACATAAACCCTAAATCACAATCTCTTATCAAAACCCACAATAACACACTACATATCTGCCCCTTAGGATCCTTCACAAAACACCCACAATCCCCACTCAAAAACCCATAAATCTTACTTAGGTTAGGGATTTGCCTCGCTCCAAAGACTGTAAAACCTGAGGTTTTGCCTAGGTTGTCATTCTTCTGAGGAAAGCACAAAGATCTAAGGGTGAGAGCAAGGTTTTTGTGTTTAAGAAGGGTCTAGGGATGTCTGTTGGGGTTTGGAAGAGTGGGTGTCATCTAGGGTTTTGCAAATATGTTTTTACCCTCTTCCCTTCTCAAATACACTTTAAAATCCTGCCAGGTCAAAACAGTTAGGCAAATGGTTTACCCAAACTGTTTGCCTGTCCATTTTAGTTTTTAGTCTGAGCAAAATTAACTTTCTGTCCTCATTCAAAATGATTTGGGGAATGGTCTAGGCAAACCGTTCCCTAGGCCGTTTGGCACTATTACATTTACCATTTTTCATATATTTTAGGCTATATTTTTTTGGGGCATTACAGCTCTCCCCTTAGGAAATTTCATCCCAAAAATTTTACAGTCTTAGTTCTTTACCACAATCAAACACATTTATACTATCATCATTAGCAAGTCTCAACTTACATCTTATAATCTCGAATTTTTTTCATTCCACACTTAATCAAACATCCATCAATAGCATTATTGTCATCAAGACCAATGCCTCTAGAATACCCTCATAATTCACGCTTATCGTTCCATTCTCACTCTTAAGAAATGATTAACGTTTCAATCATGTCCTTATAGTACACATAATTTCTCTAATAATCCAACTTAGTCGCATTCATTTATCGCACGATTACCTTCTTTCTTTTCCTTCTTCTCTAAGAACTCTCTGACTCCACTCGCACAAATACCTCTATGCCCATAGTCTCCCATCTATGGGTAACACCAGCCCAAGGTAGGTAACAAGAAAATGATTTGCGTACGCATGAGAAAGATATTCAAAAAGTGCAGAACATTGATAAGAAAAGCTAGAAATATCCTATCCTTGGTCAAGAAAGGTACGCAGGAAGCCCAAGAATCACTTACTTATGCAAAGGAGAACTTGGCACTACCTTCAAGAGAAAGGCGAGGGATAGAAAACATCAATAGTTATTCTCCATACCTAAATCGTCAAATGTTCTATCATATTTATGACAATTCATACTTCTATTTTCCTTATTGAACGTTCTCTCTCATTTATACGGTGGCTCTCTCTACCATAAGCTATTACTTGACCACCAAATTAGTTTTCTCCTATGCTTTTCACTCTCCCAATGCTTCACCAGTCGCCCAGCCAGCAAATTTCTCTCATAATACACTCATATAAGGAACTACTCACTCTCCTTATATTACTTCTCGAAAGCTATAAAGGATGCTCAAACTCCTCACTTTAATCAGACATTTTATCAAATTGAACTAGCCATGCCAAGGCAAGATGTACCATATAGGGGTCTAAGTATTACCCCTTTTTAAAGTTTACATACGTTATAGAATAAGAGAAAATTCCTACTGGTTTACTTTATCTTTTAGGTTCTTTATTCCATCATTTCCTTTACAAGTTTATCGATTAACAAGGGTTGTTCTAGGGAACATGACTACCATGTTGTAATTTTAAAAATAAAATGTATCAGTACTAGATCATGCACATTGGTACGTGACTGCATTGGGGTAGCACGTGAATCGCACACTAACACTAAAATTCTCAAATCACTCCACAGTTTAGTCCTATTTTTCTTAAGTTTCTACATTTCATTAATTCATGGCAGTTATACCATAACACAGCAGGAAATTCCAACCACATCGTTTTCTCAACAACTGCTAGAAATCAAGCATACTTTACACATCACAAAACACCCAAAAACCTTGTTCTTAATCAATATCACACAGCTCATATAACATTCACTCTTCAAGGTTATTTCACAATCATTACTAATCCACTCAACAAACCATCCACGAGCATATAGATTTTTTTACAAGAGAACGGTCTGGAAAACGGCCTATGTAACCCGTTTCCATCCCATTCTAACTATCTGACGCATCTGGATTAGGGGAACGTCTTGGCAAACAGTTTGGTCAAACTGTTTGCCAGGTCATTTGGACCTTCTGTCTTGTCTCTGGAAGTGGACCGGCATGTCAAATGGCTTAACTAGTCCATTTCCCAGCTCGTTCTAGGCTATTGGATTAGCAATACACAACATACTTAATACAATTTCAGCACACATCAACACTAACCAATCCAACACACTTCAACAATTCATATAATATATCCTCAACCATTTAGATACTCAATTCACAAATAATTCACGTTCTATATAAACATTTCCAACTAAGAAGAATAAATTCCTATCCATATGAATTAATTAGCACATCAATAACCAAATAGCTTTCACTCTCAATTCGAGATTTCATTGGTCACAATTCTTATTACTAATATTAAGTATTTTTTTCATACCATCTCATAATGGAATATCATTCACGCAAACTATATTAACTACCATTCACACAATACAACTGAACTCATAGAAAGTCACATACATGCATCACATTGATTCAACACATAACAACGCTAAACACATATTGATCAATCACAAAGATCATACCATTAACATTCCAAAAATCCACGTACATTCATTTTTTGTGCAACAAATTCATCTATGCATAAATGCAAATGAAATCTTAATGCATTTCCACACATATGTCTTGGGTCTTACAACCGTTAACAATCTAGAGAGCTCTCACCCTCTTCTCGTCTGAGAGATCTCTCTCTCTTTTTATTGGGCTAATCCCCCACTTTTATACATTACGGGCTCTCGCCCCTTTTCATCTCAAGGGAAAATCTCCCTTTTTATTCATAAAGCATAAACATATGCCATGCTAATGCAAATGCCATCATGTCATGAATGCAACCATGACCATTCCATAATAAATGCCTCATGCATTGTCAATAATGATTCCACATTAAGCTCAAAGATTAATCAAGCACATTTCATACCCCCATCATATAGTTCAATCATTGTAATCAATCACTTTTTCACAAGGCATCAAATTTATTATCTCAATCAATGAATTCTTACATATCACTTATGGCACGATTCCATCAACCACACACCTTCAATCATATAGCATAATACCACCAACAAAATACATTCCATCAACCGAATTATTCAAAACATAGTATTCACATCATCATTGTAACATCCTGGAAAAATTTTCATATTAAAATCAATATGAGAATATTAGTATATAAAGATATACGAAAGGTTGACGTAAAGTTGACACGAAACAAACAAAAGAAAAATCAGAAAATTCTAAAAAATTCAAAGAACGCGCGGTGGACACAAGAACGCGGTGTCGGCACGACCACGCGTAGTCAAAGCTGAACACGCGTACTTGGTACAATAAACGCGTCCTGGTAGCGACCATGCGTACTTTATGGACGACAACGCGTAGTCTACGACCACGCGTACTTTTCTGTTGGTTTGAAAAAAAATATATATGTTTTGATCAGTTACGGGAAGATTCATTTTGAAACTTCCAAAATGAATTTCAGCAGAGCAAAAGCTGAGGTTTGCCGAGGAAGAAGAGGAAAAGGGGCTGGAGATTGATTTCTTGTGATTTATTTTAAGAAATCAAGTTAAGGTAAGTTGAAATTTAGTTGATATATGGTTGATTTTAAGATTATGATTGGTTTTGGTTGGATAAATGCTTATTATAGCTGCTGGAAAATTGATGAACAATGTTGAAATTGATGTTAGAAGATTGGAAATGAGTTTGGTAATTGATTAGAATGATTTTTATGTGGAAATTTGAT
>CANYCX015441616.1:0-27947 GCA_948193385.1 Breynia disticha f. nivosa | reverse complement strand
AGAAAGAGCTAAAGGCATGACAGTTTCTAGGTATGTCAAACTCGACTTTCCAATGTAAGCAATTTTTTGGGTATCAACGAACATTGGCAGCGGAATGGATTGTACTAGCATCATTCCTCTTGACGAGTCTAGCCTAGACGTGGTTTGCTCATTTTGAAAAAGGCACACCCACACCTAACTTGGCAAGACTTAAGAAGTATTGCCACATGAGATTCGGCCCGCCTGTACGAAGCAACCCAGAAGGGGAGCTCATTTCCATGCGCCAAACACGGCTCGATGGAAGACTATTTGGAAAAATTTCAAATACTCTTGGCAAGAACAGAGTCCATAATCCCAGAACATCAGGTGGCTATGTTAATTGTAGGCTTGTCAGAACGAATTCGCATTGATGTGGAGCTCGCCAATGAGGCGATAGTCTTGCATGAGCTTTTGAGCGGAGACTGCAGCTAAAGTATCACTAGCAGAATGGGAACACCACAACACACCATGTTTCAATGCGCGAGGAGAATTACAATACTCCTCCAATCAAGCGATTGAGTCAAGGCGAAATGGCGGAACTAAGGACTAAAGGGTTGTGATTCAATTGTGTGATACGTACCAGCCCACCCTCTCTCTATCAACCAAAGCCCAACTGACACTCACGCATGAGTCAGCTGTAACCAAGGCCCAATGGTTGGTCGAGCACCCCTCTTGGGCCGCTCATTCCCATTAAAATCTTGGCTGATGAGGAGAGGGAGAACCCCATATATATATTGCACATATGGCTTATATTTTTTCCATGTGGGACTCTATCATTACCCCGCCCTTTGAGGACTCACGTTCACGTGGGTAGAGCACTTGGCATGGTATGGGTCGAGCGCTTATGCTAGCCTTTCCCTTTTTGACCCACAAGCCGGCCCCTCCACGGCCCAAGCCGGCCCCTCCGCAACTGTGTCCCACTGGGCGAGGCTGGCTCTGATACCAAATTGATACGAACCTGCCCACCCTCCCTCTATCAACCAAAGTCCAACTGACACCCACGAATGGGCTAGCTATAACCAAGGCCCAATGGTTGGTCGAGCACCCCTCTTAGGCCTGCCACTCCCATTAAAACCTTGGCTGAGGGGAAAAGGGAGAGCCCCACATATATATTGTACATTTGACTTATATTTTTTCTATGTGGGACTCTATCATTACTCCGCCCTTCGAGGACCCACGTCCACGTGAGTCCAGCATTTGGCAAGGTGTGGGTCGAGCAGTTGTGCTAGCCTTTGACTTTTGGGCCACAAGCCGGCCCCTCCACAATTGGGTCCTGTTGGGCAAGGCTGATTTTGATACCAATTGATACGAACCAGCCCACCCTTCCTCTATCAACGAAAGCCCAACTGGCACTCACGCAAGGGCCAGCTGTAACCAATGCCCAATAGTTGGTCGAGCAACCCTCTTGGGTCGGCCACTCTTATTAAAACCTTGGCTGATGGAAGGAGGAGAATCCTACTTTATATATTGTACATTTTGTTTTTTTATCCATGTGAGACTTTATCATTGTGATGAACAGTTCTCTGTTGGCCACCATTGCAAAGTGTTATTTTGGATTGAAGTTTTCACGCCAGACGAAGAAGACTCTGGCGGCACTAATGAGAGTTTTCTTCTTGCACCAGACATTCCATCGTCAACATACAACCTTCGAGCTCGTGGACAAGCTCCGTTTGAAAGGGGGTATGATCTTAGGTTACTCCCTTAAGCTTTGTTTTATTTTATCGAGATTTCAGATTTGTTAGTTCAGTTTATTAGATTACGTTAGTTTGGTTTAGTTCAAATTTAGAGATTAGCTTTAGAAGAGTTTGAGTTTTGTTTGAAGTCTAGATAAGTTGTTGTTATGTACTATAAGGGCAGCTTGCCTCATCAATGAAACATAAGGTGAAACCAAAGAGATAGATAGCTCTCTCTTCTCAAGAGATTCTAGATAGGCTAGCTCTTGGTATTGAGCTCCAATCATCAACATTGCTCCTCACCGTAACCGTCCCGTGACTAGATCCATGTTTGGTGCTCATAACATTGGACCTTTTGTAAGCTACTGTCATGTTCATGCAAACATGTTTTGAGACACACATCAATACCTCAAGCATAAATGAAGCAATAAAGAATGTCTCATTGAAAACATAATTTATAAACATGAGAAGGGCAAAAACTACTCACCAACATATGCCATTTAACAAAGTTAATGGCAGTCAACCATTAAAGTCAGCTTTAGCTTAATAACATTATGACCAAAGAAAACCCTTGAGGATTTTCAATTACAGATTTTATAGATTAACTGTACCGAGTGGACAATCACTTGGCCCGGCATATCATGATTTTCCACATTTTTCCAAATAGGCCTGCAAATTGAAAGAATTTACAAAAGAACACCAACATTAAGGAGTGTTAAATACAGTAATCAAAGCATAACTGTCAAAAATTTGATAAACAAGACACTCACCTCCACAAGCTTTGCAATTTTTGGCTGAGACGAAGAAAGATATAGCCTAGTCAATTCCAAGGTAGCTGGAATTTGATTGGGTTGCATCGTGCTAACAACCTTCTCCACAGCTTTTTTAACTATTGTATTATGGGCATCCTTGCTAAGATGACCCTCACGCCAGGCTGGTTTCAATAACTCTTTGACAAACTCAATAAGAGCACCACGGAAACATCGTAGTGCTTTAGGCTCCTTCTGCATACTTTCATCCATCTTCTGGTCAACTTCAATGTCATTCTGTTGCTTGATCCTATTTCCCTTTGACTCCTTTTTGCTCCAATTAATCCGATTCCTAGTATCACTGACAAAATTAACTTCATTTTTGTTTGGAGTATCTTTGACATGATCAGTCCCAGATGCATTCTCCTCAGCAGGTGTGACCCAATTTTGTCCATCAACAACACAATCTGCCCCATCCTCTATTCCAGCAGAAAATGAATCTTTTCCAGGTGTATGGTGAACCTTGTCCTTAGCATTTTCATGAACTTTATTATAAAACGATCCACTGCTTCTGTCATCACCCTGTAATGGCTGATGTGATGCATTCATACTGGAAGTCCCTTGACTAAGAAAATAAAATTTAAATGGTTTATTTCCTAAACTGGGTAGGTCAATGCAATCACGAAAAGGGTCATACTGGCCATTGGGAGATGATGTTGCTGGAGCAATGACAAAGGAAGGTCGAAAAGGTACAGACAGTTCCCAGTCATTTGGAGATATTTTTGGTCTACTTTGAAGATCAGAAACAGATAGAGGTGATGCATATTGCAGTACAGACGAAGACCTAGGAACACCGTAGTCTCTTGCATTGTGCAACAACGTTTGAGAGCCAGGAGGACTTGTATTCATGGAAGGCTGAAAAGAGCAGAATGATCCTGTCCAATTAGATATTCGGTGAGATGCCAACATCTCACTACTTAAAACAGAAGCAATCAAGCTTGGATTCCCCTGGTGTTGATGTTGGATGCCATTCAAGTTAGCCAGACTACTCAAATGAGAAGATGAATTGCCACCGTAAAACTTAGGAGATAAATCCAACCTGTGAAATGATAACATTTTATGTTTGTCCTCCAACACGTGTGGCCTTTCAGTTTCTCCATGTTCAAGTGGCAGTGTTCTCGCTGAAGATAAATGATAAGATGCCACATCTTCTTTTTCAACAAAAGATCCCTTTTTGCTTGGAAGGCTAAATGTCTTTGAGTTTTCCATTATGTTTACCAAACCTGATTCACGAGATCATTTGTCTTAGAAACATCATTTAAAAAGAAGGTTAAAAACAAACAACTAGCAAAGGAAAATCACCTTCATTGTACTGGTCTTCTCTGGTCAAATTTGTGCCATCTCTCTCAAGCTTTTCATCATTGTTTTTGGTTTTATCCTTTACATGCAAGAATGTACATGAACTTCCTCTGATGCACCATCCCTTAGCAAAAAAGTTACATACTCTTGCTGGACGTTTATTCCTATCCTGAATCTTAGCAGAAGGGGAAAGGCTACGAGTCCTAGTGTCAGAAACAACCAATCTGAAAATTATAAAGGTAGGTTAGTTGCAAAAGCAATTTATAGCATTAATTAAGAAAGAAGGTTAAACAAGTAGAACACGCAAAAGAAAAGACAAGTACTTGATTTAAAAATGATGACAACTTTAAAAAAAACAGAATATCTTTGTCAAAACACCTTGATGATTTCTGATTTTGATCCTCAGATTTAACACTTATTGGCTGTAATTCATCCTTAGAATGCAAAAACTCATTAACTTTCTGAGCTAAGGAGTCTCCCATGGCCGAGTTAACATCTGAATCTTTCTCCTTAGTACAGCATGCCTCGGTCATCTCCGCAGATGCTACATTAATATATGAACAAGCTTCTCTGTCACCATTTGGTTCATCACATTCTTTATATTTTTCCTCATTCAAAGTCTCAGTAACTTTTGTACAACTGGCCGGTGCTAAATTTGCATTTTGCTCAGCAGCAACTAAATGATTTTGAAATTTGGGGCATTTGGTGTCCTTGTCATTTACACAGACTTCGCCCTGCATTTCTATTGATCCTTTTGAAGCACCAGATTCTTTGTAATCATGGGCACTATTGTCTAAATGGGAACTAGATGGTAGCCTCAGGTCAGATTTTTGTGGAGAAGGATGTGATTCAATTATCTCGTCATCCTCCTCAATCTCCATATCTTGACTAACATCTACAAAGAAGAAAAACTCAATCAAGAAATGAAGCAAAAAAATTTTCAATTATGATAGAGCATATAATTGCATATCATATGGGACCCTCGGAAAGAAAAAACCTATGGGATTCAAATATTGAAAGGAACAATGGATCACATACTCAAATGACTTTGAGTCAAAGAAAAAAGCTTGCTTCACTAAAGCAGAGATTCATAATCAACAAAAAATGTGGCAAAATCTACCTTATTTGGAATATTATGCATCGAAAGCATAAGAACAGGTCTTGATGAAAAATACAAGACAGATGCCTGTAACATGATAAAACAGTATGTCAATCCTACAGCCAAACTGACGATTGATATTCAAAGTCATGACCTCTAAAAGGTTAACCATGCTATGGAATGGAGAATATTAGAGGCGTTATTCCTGATAACAGGAATAACTTTTTCAACTACTGGGGAGCATTTTTGCAAGAAATCTTTGTCCTTGTTGAAGAAAAACCGAGAACCTCACAGCAGAGCTACCTCAGTGGTAAAGGCACCCACCCCAGGACGTCAGGTCCTGGATTGAAACTCGGGGGTCAGGGTTTGGGGCTAAAAGCCTCTAGTTAGGCTGTTTCAAAAACAAACAAAAAGAATGACCAATAAAATACCCAACTAGCATTGCACAAAAATTTATTGACCTGGAGTTGAGTAACATGATTATTTGCAAAGAATTAGTCCACAATTTGATAACATATAGTAAGAGCACCAATATTTTGAAAGTAATACATGCTTGCCGAGTTAACCCTTATCAGATAATGCTATAGTAAAGAAAGGATCTGATTAGCAATTAGCAAAAAAGTCTTGAGAGGATTAAGACTATAAAAAAGACACTCCCACAAGTTGAAGTTAACTATTAATTGAGAATCAAGTTTTTGATTCTTGCACAAATAAACCTCCTTAAATCCTTAATAAGTAAATCTCAATAAAGAATGCCCCTTTCTCTAATTCCTTGAGTCCTTAATTAGTAAACCTCAAAAAGGAATGCTCCTTTTCTCTTTCTCCATGACAATAAACTTATCAATAATAAAGAATGTAACAGATAGGTGAAAGAAATCCAGTACACAACATTCAACACGACGCCTCAGTAGGTTAGTCCAAAAAATCAATAAAACCTCCATATAGACAAATACTACCCAATGCCAGAAATCAGCTCAAATAACAATACATCGAATAGATCCCCCAAAAGACGATTCCTTTCTTGCCGAAACCCACAGTTCCAATAATTCTTCTTATTCCACAGTGATTATCATCATGATTCCCTAAGAAATCCAGCACATTTTTCACTCCTCGTCCAACAAATTACGATATACCTTATACTTTCACAACTATATAAAAGCACATCACATTCTACTCAAAATTTTATATTTTTCCACCGCGTAACAATTCTAAATACTTAATCAAATAATGCAGAAGCTCACACTCACTCATAATCGATTCCTTAAATTAATTCCCAATCGATTGCATATATTTTCTTAAAAAAAGAACAAATTTCAGAAACTCATTAAAGCAAAAGCAGATTAAATTCCATAAATTCTGAGCTAAAGCTATTCCTATCACAAAAGTATTACTCCGAAATTAGCATCACAACCAAGAGAAATTTCACGGACAACAAAATTAAAATATATATATATATATATATATATATATATATGAAAATAAACGGTTACTAACCGTCACTATCATCGCGATGAAGTGAATTAAATTGATGAGAATTCTCGTTTGGGTTTTCTTCTTCTTCATATTCTTCGACTTCAACTTCTTCCTCTACTTCAATCTCTTCTTCAATTTCTACTTCTATTTCTTCTTCCACTTCCTCTTCTATTTCCTCGTATTCCTCTTCTTCTTCTTCGTCTTCTACTTCAACTTCTTCTTGTTCGTATTCTTCGTGATCGTCTCGATCTTCAATGCCCGGATTCGCAGTTTCGTTCATTCTTTGGGCGTTTGACCCTTGCATTGGGTCGAATTGAGTATTCTGCGGTTTTGCTATGTACGCTTCGCTCCGCTTATGTGAGAGATTTATCTACGGTTTCGTTTTTTCTTTTTTTTTTCCTATTCCGTTTAAAACTGAATTTGGGCTGGCTTTTTTAGGATTCATTTAGCCCATGTAATGAATCCAATCCAGGCCCACATGGTTCAACGAAATAATCTACATTTTTTACGGATAATTAGATAAACTATGACGGTATGAGTTTGAAATTATAAGAATGACAGGGTATTTTTGTTCATTTTTTATGCTCGTTTAACATTGGTCAATTATATGAATGTCCGATTTCATGTTTTAAATTGCAAAAATGTCACTTTTTATTCTTTCTGAAAAGAACAATAATGAGCATTAAACACATAACCTGACATTTTTAATTGTAAACTCAAAATCGGACATTCATATAATTGACCAACATTGAACGACCATAGACATTCCTATAATTGAAAACACAAAAATAAACATTCCTTTAATTTTCCGATTTTTTAAGAGAAAAAAATGTCGTCCTAAATTGATAAATAAATTTGGAGAATTGCTGATATTAAAAAACTTATAATTAATTTAGTTATCAATAGTAGTTTTATGTACTTTACATTTTTTCTTATTTAATAAAATTTTGATTGAATAATAAATATTTTAATTAATAAATATATATTAGAAATATGAAAATGTCATTAATTTGACAATAATAAATTTAAATTTTAAATAATAAATAATATAGATAAAAATAAAAAATTATCTATAATTTAAGAAAACATATTTAAAACTATTATCTATATATCAATTTATGGCATAAGTGGTAAATAAAAGGATGAGGTTTATGTCACATTATTGTTTATTGAATATTATTGTTTATTATAAAATCATTGTAAAATTTAAATTGATATTATTTATGTCGTGTCATAATAGTTTCCACTTAAGTGGTCTATTCAGTTCAAGTTTAAGTTGAAAATTCATCGATATAAAACTAAACGGAATCTGAAGAGTTGAAAAAAAAGTCAAGCCGTTGAAAAAAAAAGACTAAAAAACAATTGAGTTCGGTTTACTTTTGATATATAAGATAAAGTTAGAATATGCTTAAAAATATTTTTCAAGTGTTTATTAATTTATTGAGATAGAGAGAAATAAAAAAAAAGATTCATATAATATAAAAATTATTTTAATTATATCTTTATAAAATAAAACATATAATATTTATCTTAATTTAGTGCTAAGATAGTCATACCTTACAAAAATAACATATAAAATTATTTGTTGACAAACACAGTTTAGGTTAATAGCAATTAGGTAAGGTTTTGGTACAGATTCCAACTGAGACAATCCAAGCCACATACGTACGAATGAAATTAGTGAGCTGAGTAACTGCCACTAAAGCATAGTTAAAGAGATCAACCAGTATACTGAGAGTGCAAGGTTCGATTCTGTCTCTATAGCGGCGTTATAAGAGGCATATATATTCTAATTTTCTGGCTCGGCAGGCATCTTTGACTCCCTACTATTAATTCGTTGATTAATCCAACATTTTTTTAAAAATGTCTCACCAAAAAAATTGGAATCCACTGGGTCCAATTCAATGACCAACCCAACATAAACTAACTAGAACAAAGCATGCTTTTTTATTCGTGTTCCTACCAACTAACAAAATAATTAAATAAAAAATAAATTATTTTATTTTTTTTGTAACTTTTTTTTGTAAAAGTAGATTAGGACATCCACATTCACAATCCGATGATTGCGCACAAAATTGAGGCAATCTCTCTAAGGAAACCAAGTCAAAAGCCTTAAAGTCAAGCTTTTCTCGACCCTCTCTCCCTCAACTGTCCGATTAAAACCCACTTTCTTCACAACAAATTCAAGTAAACGCAAGACTGGATGAAGAACCGCTAATCTGTCTCATCACGTGCTTCCTGTCGTTTGAAAGCTTTAGCTTGATTCGGTGTGGTAATACACAAAGCCAGAATGTCGTTGGACGCAACACAAATGCCACACCTACTCTATTAATTACTTTTTATTACATCATCACCGCTCACGTTGTGGTCCCCACAGCTATGACCGCCATCGAACAAGGAACGGCTCTGATGTCATTGGAGTTTATTTTAGCGATCGTCACCCGTTTTCATGGTTTTTCCAAATAAGGTCACTAAACTTCCATTTTGTACGAGATGGTCACTTGGCTAGTTTTTGGTTATGCCACTGCCATTACACAACTTAAATGCTACAAAATACCACACGATAGCAAACAAATTCATTTTCTTATCTCTTTCATGGAGTCATGAAGCCGCGTCGAGACCAACCTGACAGGAGTTTTCGGTTTCATCTCGACATGAGTTTGTTATTAGTTATTATATAATATTAGAGTATCTCTTTTTTTTTCACATTAACAAAAAATATTTGAGAAATGATTTTTTCATTAATTATTAAGAAATTATTATAAATTTTATTTTATCTTTTTTCAATGTCTTATATGATCTAATTGTGGTTGTCAACATATAAAATTCAACAAAATTTTCATAATAGAAAACATTTTTTGTTGTTATATTGTTACATTTTTTCATAGTTGCTGATCAGTTGAGCTACTAATATGTACTATTTGCTTATTTCTATTTTATTATGTTACATTTTTGTTTTCACCACTAATGTGTTTTATTACTTGTTTTCTTTTTACTTGACTAGATTGCCAATTAATAAGAAGATTTTTTATTTGTTTTAAATCATTGATATTATTTCATATTTACATATGATAAAATTTTATTATTTAATTCAATTTTATGTGGGATTTTTTATAAAATGTTACGGACATCCCTATGAAACAACATTAACATAAGTCGTCTGAACGGGCCATCTTGTGCTAACACAGAAGCTTTAGGAACCAAATAGAAGTTGGGTTACTACAAACGCAAGAAACTACAAGTTTAGTGACCTCATATAAAATTAACTCCGCTGCAGAGACCAAACAGATCTCCACCGTCGGATTAAGAATTCCGCCCAACAACAAAACTATGAGAAACACCGGAACACACCTTCTGAACTCACGAGTCAACCATACAAACAAAAAAGAAGGAATAAAAAAAATGGAGTGATTGCAGCGAGGCCGCAAACACGTCCCAGCACTCACACATACTCTTCCGCACTTTCTTCTCTGTCTCTTATAAAGCACGAAAATGAGTTCATAATATTCTAAACACACACAGAGAGAGAGAGAGAGGAGTGAAGTTGAAAATGATTGTGAGAATATTAGTGCTATTTGTTTTCTTACCTTTATCAACTTGTTTGGCTAAACCTGGTGAGCTTTTCTTTTAATTTAATTCAGTTAGGTTATACTTGTTTAGTGCTTTGGTGTGGATCTGTTTGGATTAATGCAAATGATGTATGGATAATAGCTCATAGTTTAATTATGCAATTTTGTAGTGATAATTCTTAATGGTTGGAGTTTTTGTTGTTGTAAAGTGGAAATGGTGTAGTTATAGCTGAATTTCGGTTGTTTTATTGTGAATTGTGTAACTAATGGTGTTTGAGTTATGTTGTGTTTGGTTTGAAGTATTTGATTTGCTTGGCAGCGCCATGGGTTATGCGCATTAGCTGTGGTTCGCGTGTGAATGTGCATACTGCGCCAACGAACACTCTTTGGTATAAGGATTTTGCGTATACTGGAGGCATTCCGGCGAATGCATCACGTCCCAGTTTCGTTACTCCTCCGCTTCAAACTTTGCGGTATTTCCCCTTGTCTGAAGGGCCTAATAATTGTTATAACATTAATAGAGTTCCCAAGGGACATTATTCTGTGAGGATATTCTTTGGATTGGTGAAGCTACCTAATTTCGATGATGAGCCGTTGTTTGATATTTCAATTGAAGGCACCCAAATTTATTCACTGAAATCGGGTTGGAATGGCCATGATGATCAAGCATTTACTGAGGCTTTAGTGTTTCTCACAGATGGAACGGCTTCAATTTGTTTTCATAGCACAGGTCATGGAGATCCTGCTATTGTTTCCATTGAAATTCTTCAGGTTGATGATAGTGCATACTATTTTGGTCCTGAGTGGGGTGAAGCCGTGATTCTCAGAACAGCTACGAGATTGAGTTGTGGCAACGGGAAGCCGAAATTTGATGTAGATTATAGTGGTGACCATTGGGGTGGAGATAGATTTTGGGGTCCTATTACAAGTTTTAGCGCTGGTTCTGATCAAGCTAGATCCACTGAAAGTGGCATTAAGCTGGCTTCGACTGCACCAAACTTTTATCCTGAAGCTCTTTATCAAACAGCAATTGTTAGCACTGATACCAAGCCAGAGTTACAGTACTTGGTTGATGTGGATCCCAATAGAAACTACTCAATATGGTTGCATTTTGCTGAGATTGATTCTACCGTCACTGATGTTGGAAAGAGAGTATTTGATGTGTTGATTAATGGGGATACTAAATTTGAAGCAGTCGATATCATAAAAATGACTGGGAACCGTTATGCTGCTCTTGTTCTTAACACAACTGTTGCTGTAAATGGGAGGTCTTTGACAATAACCTTGCGTCCAAAACAAGGTCAACATGCCATAATCAATGCAATTGAGATCTTTGAGGTTGTTGCCGCTGAGTCCAAAACTTTTATAGACGAAGGTACAATACCTCTGTTTTATTGCATTTTCTTGGCTTATGAAAAGCGAATGTTTTGACACTCAAACTATCTGTTTTAACATGCTTATATAAAATACACATTTTTTTTGGTGCTCTTGCATTTGTTAATAATATGAGTACCGTGCTCCTGTTATCTTTATGTCTCTTTCAGTACAGTTCTGAGTAATTGATGTTATATCAGTATTTGTTAAATCTTTTATCTGGGAGATTAAACATATCAGGCAGTTATTAATGAACTCTTCTGAATTTAAATTCTTGGCGCATTTACCTTGTAAACAGTAGAATGCTGTAGTTAATTTTACTGCTAACATGTAGCTGTGAAATTATACTGCATAAAACAGAAACTAGTAATGGCAAATATATCTCATTTTTTTAAAAAAAAAAAAAGTTCTTCCCAGTCGTAGGTAACCGATGCAAGATTTTGCATGTCAACTTTTTTCTTTTCTTATTTTTAGGTAATGATTCTTAGAGCAATGGTTTTATTGTGCACACTTTTTTATGAGCGTTGGCATTGAGCTTTATTTGATGTTTCACTCATTTAGTCATTTTCATTTTGTGCTTATTTCTTCTTTTCACATTCTGGATAGTAAACGCGTTCAATGTTTTGCTAATTGCTCACTGTTCCTTATTTTAGTTAGGGCACTACAGAAACTAAAAACTTCTCTAGGCCTTCCTCTTCGTTTTGGGTGGAATGGTGATCCATGTGTACCACAACAACATCCATGGAGTGGGGCAGATTGCCAATTCGACAAAACTACTAGCAAATGGTTCATTGATGGACTGTAATTTCTTGATCCTTCTTTTAGTTTGTTTTTCATATTATTTTTCACTGTTTTAGATTTGTACTGGCTTACGTTGCATACTATGCTTATCCATTTCATCTGTACATTTATTTTATTTCCTGGACAGTGGGCTGGACAGCCAAGGTTTGAGAGGTTCCTTACCAAATGACATCTCTATACTTCGTCATTTACAGAACATGTAAGTTTGTATAAAGTGCTAGATAATTTAAGTACATTCATGCACTTTACTTGAATGTAATGAATTGAAGTCCTATTATTCTTACGTTGACATTCTTGACCACATGCAGCTTCGCATGTGTTTTATCCATAGATAGAGGATACCTTCCATAGTCAGTCTCTAAAAATAATTTAAATACTTTGTTTCTGCAGAAACTTGAGCAGCAATAGCATTCATGGGACTATTCCATCATCAATAGGGACAATACCTAGCCTTCAAATTCTGTGAGTGAAGCTTAATGAAAAGCATTTTTTTTTTGTTATGATTATAATAAAAACAACTTGTCTGTCTATGTTTCCCACTTTATCTGCCAAAACAGTTGTTCATCTTGTTAATATGTTTCATACTTGGTTACATTGCAGGGACCTATCCTATAACTTCTTTAATGGATCTATTCCTGAAACCCTTGGACAATTAACTTCATTACGAAGACTGTGAGTTTTTTAAAAGGCGATTTAATTTGTTCTAAAAATATTCACAGTAGTCTAACTTATCTTTCTCATGTTACAGAAATCTCAATGGAAATTCTCTGTCTGGAAGGGTTCCTGCAGCTTTAGGAGGAAGGCTTTTGTATGGCGCTAGCTTCAAGTATGCTCTCAGCCTCTTAACACATTTTATTTGCAAATGTTCTGCTATTCACGTATTGTCAGCATAAGGAATTACACCATATGTTCTCAAAAATATACATACAGATATGTTTATGTACATTAACTAGTACTGTATATGTGGTGCAGTTTTACTGATAATGCAGGTCTTTGTGGTATACCTGGATTGGCCACATGTGGACATCACCTTTCTGCTGGTGCAAAAATCGGAATAGCCTTTGGTGCATTGGTAGCATTCCTTCTATTAGTTGTTTGTGCAATGTGTTATTGGAAAAGAAGACAGAATATTCTTCGAGCACAGCAAATTGCAGGTAATAATTGTTTATTAATTCTGCCATAGCATGTGATCACCCACATAAAACCTTAAAGAGTACCTCTCAATCATGCTTAATATAATCATGCTTTTGATTCCATACAAGTTCATCTAGATATCCTCTTTACTTTGTGTTGTATTTACAGCACGGGGTGCTCCCTATGCAAAAGCGAGGACACAGTTATCATATGACATCCAGTTGGCAAGGCACAATCATAACGGTCATGCTAGGACAGCAGCAGAGAATGGGCCAAGCTTGCTATCATGATTCCTCACAAATCAGCATCAACCCAGAATCTGGTCCATCCCATGTTTTCGGTTTCTGGGTTCTGATCTGATTCCGATGAATGCCCATTATGGTTCTGGTTACTCATCTGTTCAAGAGCTCATATTGCTGCGCCAGATTGAAACTATGAGCCAACTACACTGGAGCTAGAAAAGGTTGCACTGATCACTTTTAAAAGATCATGGATCCTATGCTTTGCACTGATCCCAACAGAACTGAAAAATCATGTACATTGTCTCAATTTTTTGGTGTGGTCGTGACAAACAACTCGTCCTCCTGAACATGAAAGAATCATGCAAATATGTAGATTACCAGATACCAAAGATTTTCTTGCTAATATTTCGTTGTTTTTATTTATCTCTAAAGCAGAGCTCATGGGTTCGAATTTGAAAGTGAATGGAGGAATTGAGGGGTCCAAGCTAGAACTAAAGCTGATCCAGCGGTTTTCATTCATACATTGGTACAGTCAGATGGTTATGGTTGGACCACATGGACACATATTTAGTGAGATTATCATTAAAACTTGTGAAAGCCATTGTCAGAATGTGAGATTTTTATAGTTTTGCAGGCCGCAGCTTTATAAAAAGCAAGCTTGTTGACGTTCATTCAAATCTCCTCCAAATCAGTGGCAGGTAAGAAGATGGCGTCCGATGGAGAAACAAAACTGTGCTCCAAATTGCATTACCAACTGTAAAACGAACAACACACCATGAAGAAGACGAGTTAAGTGATCCAAACTGACCCGATCCATCCATCCACTCATGTGTATGTCTGCGATTCTAAGTACAGACAAACCCACCAAAAATAAAACAGTGTTTAGGGTAGTGTTTTAAAGTAACCACACGTGTCGATGATGTAATAACTAAAAGTGAGAAGGGTAAAATATCCGAAATGGTGAAAACACCTTATTCACGTGAAGGTGTGTCAGTTTGCTGCGGCGAGTCTGCAGTCACTCAAAACAATCACTTCCACCGCACCCATCCACTCCCTATTATTTCTTTATTTTACCTTTTCTTTCTCAAGGGACCCTTCACTTTAGTCCATTCCAATCTCTCTTATTTTCATACATTCTCTCCAATCAATCCACTATTTTAACTTACATTAGCTAAATAGAGCGGTAATGATAATACATTCATGTTCTAATAATTGTAAATTTAAATTTACGTTAAAATGACACATGTATAATTATCACTGTATGAGTTCTTTGAACCTGATAGTTTTTTTTTACCTTAAACTGAGTACCATCTTCTCATCTTAAATTTATGTGTAACAAAAATTTACTATTTTAAGATAAATTAGCTAAATCGTATTTTAATAATTATTAAAATATAATGTTAAACAACAATAAAATTTGTCCAAAAGTTTTTGTGGATTTTATTTTTGCCTATCATATTTGTGTTTTGTCAAGTTATTGTTATGATATATTTATATGTGACACGATATATTTTTAAACAAATTAAGTATTCAAATATGAGTATGATATATTATGTTTAATACGATTAATTTAATATATATTATATTTAATATATTAACTTGTTAATTATATATTTAAAATATGACATACACTGTCATTAAAACATATTATTTATCAGAAACATGATATACAAATATAAAAATCTATAAATTTTCTTAAAATAAATTTCTACTTTGTACTTCCAATTCCATTATACTTTGTTTTTTTTAATTTCCATTTAAGTTGATATTTTTTGTGGGGCCCAGAAACCGAGTCAAACACGCCAACTATTTCCAAACTCGACTCGGTCCTGTCTCCTGCAACTCAGACACCACTCCCCAATGTACCAATCCACGTGGGCTCTCTGCATCTCTCCTGAAACTACAACACCTAATATCCAATCAGGTTTCGCCACGCAGCCCATCCTTCTGATCCACTCGTAATCATTTTCCATTTCCTCTTTATTTTCCCAACACCGAAATCATCACAACAAAACAAACTGCACGCGCCGTACAACTCTAGGGCTGACATCATCTCCGGCGCTAAGCTGGAACACATGACATCCTCACTCCCCTCTCTTGTCTAATCAGACGGCGGCTCCCATTAATATAATCCTTTTTTAATGTTTGAAATCGTGGGACCCACTTTGATTCCCAGATATTCACGTGTGTATTCATCCAAAACATCGTCGCCGTTGATTTACATTATATAAAGGGGTTGTGATATATAATATTTCTAAGTCGAGCCGTCCAGCCGACGATTACGGGTGACTTGGAGTGGGTCCAATCAGACCACAGTTTGCTATATTCAATCAAACACTGGTTTTTCGGTACATTTGGATTAGTTTTTCCGTTTGATTTCTCAGTCCTACCATGTCCTCATCCGCTCGAGAAGGACACTATAGAGGAGTGAGAAAGAGACCATGGGGGCGTTACGCCGCAGAAATAAGAGATCCGTGGAAGAAAACAAGGGTTTGGTTAGGCACATTCGACACACCAGAAGAAGCTGCACTTGCTTATGATGGAGCTGCAAGGTCACTTCGTGGTGCTAAAGCTAAAACCAATTTTCCCTCACCTCCACAGCCTGTCTCCTTATCTCTCGATCTTAACCACCCTTCAGACCACCACCATCCTCGCTGGTCGTCGGGTTCAGGCCACCGGATTCCTTTCGGCGAGTTTCTGCAAACTGGGGTTTTGAAAAACTTCAGTGGGGAGACTTCTGGGTCTGTGAAGTTTAGTGAAAGTCATGCAGGCGGTGGAGGGAGTATTGCGGCGGAAAATGGGCCTCAGGCGACGTTTTTGGGGATTGTGCGACGTGGGTTGCCTATTGACTTGAATGAACCGCCACCTTTGTGGCTATGAATCATCAAAACTAATGTTGATTAAATCTTGACATGTACTTCATTATCATTTAATTTCTCCCATTATGTGTTTCATTTTTTGGGTGTAGAGGGAGAAGTAACTACATCATGAGATACTGTGATGTTGTGCCTGTGAGATTCTGTTAACTACTATGTACATAATGTTTTAGCTTTAGCCTATCTGTGTTCATTGAGAAACACTTGTTTTATCAGCTTTTTTTCTGGACTGTTTCTTGTATTTTATGAATGGTATTTTGTTAGTATCATTGAGCAATGTGCTTTCGATGTGTACATACACGGCCAAGTATTTGTTTTATGATATGAATAATTTTAAAATAATTGATATTCTTATTATTATTCATATAGTATTATAATTGTATATTAACTAATATTAGTATTAAATCTTTATTTCCATACTTATTTAATATCATTACGCTTTAAGAAGAAGGAAAAAGAGAAATAAAGTAAAGGGTTTGTTTATTATATAGTAGAGGATAAAGAGTGAGTAATGGGTATGTAATTGGTAGGGGTAGGAGGGAAACGTGTTGTAGTGAGAAATGGAAGACAACTCAACTATCAACAATAACCAAATGCTAAATCTGGTCTCTCTCTCTCTCTGCCAAGTTGGGTCAGCTCCCGGAAAGAGATCTCTTTCCGCATAAGCGGGTATGTCCTGCTTGATATTCCGATTATTGGGTGAATCCTTATTAGACATTTGTTTTCTGCCCGAGTTTTTTTAGAATTTGAGTTTCCTTTATGCTTATTTTAAACACAAAAAAAAAATAGTCTCTGTCTTTCATTTTAGGATGATAAGACTGCTAGTATTACCTAATTCTACTTCACCTTCTTCTATCTTCATTGCCGACCTACCAAATCTTAGCTATGTTATTTCTATCAAACTTCCTCTGATGCATTTAATTAATCCGTCTTCCAAGTTGATGCAGGCCAGGACTCCTCACCACCTACTTAATTACCTCAATTAAACTAAACCAAATTACTAGTAATTATATTATTTGACTGCTCCGGCAGCCTCCAATAAGTGCATCTTTCCCTGTAGCTGAATGCACACACATTTTTCTCCTCAAACTTTTTGAATAACATCCCTTCAGCCATGCCATGATATTCACCAATGCTATTCATTGCTTCTGTTCTAAGACGTCAATTCAAGTCTTCAATGGAACAATCACACGTCCAAAAAACTTGTCAATTTACGTAATATAATCGTATTATGATAATTTTTTATTAATTATCATTATTTGTGACATAAATATTATAAAAATTAAATTTGTATCGTTCCTGTTATTTCATAAAATACACTAACATGTCAAATTATCATGTTAAAAAGTGAGGTCTCGCTCGGTTCAAATTAGAAGACTTTCCAGAAAGTTCATTATAGTGAAGTTGTATTTTCTGAGAATTAACTTCTCATGAAGTAAAAACATATTTCTTTTATTTTAAATTATACTTTCAGAGAAGTATATATTATTTATTTTTAATAAATTAATATTAATATTTACGTAATTATTCTTATAGATAACGAATTAGATAATTTATAAAATAAATTCTGGAATAAAATAATAAAAAATGTTCAATTTTTTTATAAAGTTCAACTTACCTAGATTTTACTAAGTGACTTCCCTTGAACAGAGAAAGTTGAGAGTTTGATTTTCCAAAAAATGATTATAAAAATGCAACGAAACAATAGTATTTTTTACACTTTCCGAGAATACGACTTTTCCTCCCCATTTATCCTAACCAAGTGAGCCCCCAGAATAAAGGTGGGAAAATCGGTCCAGAACCGGCGGATCGCAGTTTCGAACCGACGGTTCGGTTACTTTTAGAAAGAAAATCGGACTCGAACCGACGGTTCCGAACCGAAATCGGTGGTTCGAAACTGGAACCGTAACCGAACCGTCTCGAACTGGTTACCCCTGATTTCTATTCCGGTTCAAGCGAACCGTGAACTGCCGATCCCTCGCCAGAACCGACAGTCTACCCGATAAACTACCAAAAAGCATGCGGGTTGCTTTAGACCAGACTAGGATGCTATGAATACCAACTGAGAGAGTGAGAGTAATATTAAATGTGATGAAGGATTGGATATTTTGTGACCAAATTACGAAAAATATGATATTGATGTTGACAAAAAAGAGCATATTAGAATATGTTAATAGTAACAAATAATAATTGAATCACCTGCCCTTTTCTTAACCTACAAGATTCATTGGAAGGATACATTTGGATTATGTACATTTTTAATATTAATTTAAGCCATATTATGCAATGCACTTAGGAAAGTTGATTAAAGAGATAATATTAGTCAACGTTATCAATTTCACACTTTTAAAGGACGGTGGCTTTGTCTGCTAAATTAATCGCACCAACATTTCTGTGATAAAAATAAAAAAAAGATTTATTATAATACGAGAAAATTCTTAGTGTCACACTCACTAAACTCATGTCCTTTTTTTTTCCAATCCTCATTTTGCATACAACTCATTTGCACTTCTGTCACACCACACCATTGTATAGTTGTATGCCATTTCTTTCTGACCATATCCATAGTTTTGTTGCTTGCACAAACTTGGAAGATTTGATTTGACCAATATCCAACTAATTACTTATTACTTCTTTCGTTTTCTTTTTAAATGTAGTTTTAGTCTTAAAAATTTATTTTAAAATAAATGAGTTATGTGCAAAGGTAAAAATTTAAATGACACTTTTTGCTATAAATATTCAATAATAACATTATACTCATTTTAGAGCATATCTGCAATTATTTAAAATCAATTGGACCAAATCCTAGTAGAAATCTTCTTGACAAATAGTAGTAATTATTTCTTTGGTCTGAAAATTTTAGGAAAGGGATCGGGCTAACTAACAAATCAAGAGTCGGGAGACGTCTTTCGGTTAGTCCCGGTTAACCGGCAGATTAGAACCTGTATGTTTCTCCAGCGCCGCTAAGGAGGATCGAACTCACGATTACGAAAAAAAGGATAAGATGTTTTAACTGCTGATCTACGGACGAGGGGTACAAATAGTAGTAATTATGAGAACGAAGTTATGAAACACACCAAATTATAAGCGAAAGCAAACAACGAATCTGTTGGACAAATTTCTAATTTTGTGTGCGAAGGTAGTTGAGAAGTAATAAAACGAGAGAAAAAACAGAGGGGGAAAACACGCAATGACATATCAGAAAGGAGTGAATAATAAATAAAGAGGAGAGGAGGAAGGGGAATGACGTGAGCAATGAAAAAGAAGGAAAAGTGGGAACAGAATCATCAGTGCAGCAGCAGTAGGAAACAGCTGCTATACCAGCCGGCCGTCATTTCACCGATTTGACCTTCCTCTGGTCCCCATCTCCCTAGCCATAACTCACTTCCTCCATTCAATCTCTCTTCTTTTCATTCAATGCTAAAAGTTTTGTTTTAGATTACCAATGAAAAACTATTGCACTCTTATCTTTGGAATTCTCACTTCTATTCATTTTCTCCGTTCTAATTCAAAATTTTCATTTCTTTTTTATTAAAAAACAAAAGAAAGCTCACATAGATGCTGATTCCAAATTGCGACAAATTAGACAAGACGATTTATAGGGAAGGTAATATGAGTTGAAATGATTACAGGCATTATAGAGAGGTAATAGTGATTTGAAAGTGATACCTTAACGATGACACTGCTCCCACTGAATCTTTCTCCTCAAATTTGAAAATTATGTGGTGATGTTGGGACCCCAGTGGGATGCGTTGCGTGGCACCACAGCAGAGCTTTGGGACGAAATTTGGGACCATATCTTGCATACAAACATGTCGGCAGCAGAGGCGCCACTAAATAAACGCCACATACAAACATCCACTTCCATCCACCAAAAATTATCTAACCTTACCAAGAGCTAAATAGTCAGGATGCGGCGTGCCTAAATATTCTGTTCGAAAAATTAATTTGTATTAAATTACTTTAACCCTTATCTTTATTCAAATAATATGAAAATAGCAAATACGACAGTTATTTAGAAATAAAAGACATACTAAATTTTGTCTTGTGTAAAAAAGTCTGTGAATATAGTCGAGCGTTTAAGCGACGTCGTTTTTGGAAATTATTTTCCGCTCCTACATCACCATTTCCATTTTTCCCCTAATTTTATAGCCCTCTAATTTGGTTGTAGATGATAGGTGGTTCAATAATGACAAAGTTGGTAATGGATGGTCCATGTATGTATATATGGATTGCATAAGTGTTATAATTAAGAAGTGGAGATTTGACCAGGTCTTCCAACTTTCTGGATATGGCATTGGCAGACCCTTCATGTAGTGGGGTCTCTTACAAAGTTTATTGTCTTTATATGTCACCATCTCAATTTTTTTTCTTATTTCCTCCATTTGCCGCCCCTTTTACCAAAATTGTGGACACGACACTATAAAGTAAAGTTTTAACATTAATTTATCATTTGCTTTTTTTTATCATTGAAATTAAAAGGTTACGAAGAAAAGCAAACAGTAAAACCAGAAGGAGAGATGAAACAATGGGCTGACAAGATTGATTGGTGGGTACAAACAGAAAGTGGGAAAGGAAGGATACAGCACAGATGAGACGATGACGAAGATGATGTGTTGTTGGGTTGGATGTGGTGCACCACGTGTTGGAGAAGGTGATTGATTGGACGGACAGAGCCGCGTACTGAAGCCGTGACAACTTTGTGGCGCAATCTAACCCGCTTATTCGGTGGACCCTCCGTCTGTTCAACCATCGGCCCCACATAATCACACTCTTCTCCAACCTATTATTTTATCTTACTTTTTTAATTTAATTACAAAGGATAATCCATCACGTTTACAAATTTTTCCATGGCGGCTTCCATCAATCTGTTTCCTCATTCGACTTTCAATAAGGACCATACATCACAGACCATACAAGTCTCATGGACCACCCCACCCCCCAAAATTCCCATTGTTATCTGGTTGTTTGAGCTTTGCTGGACGACATGGTCAATCTGGGACCACCCTACATCCCCCCCTCCCACATGTTCATTAATCAAACACAACTAACATGGGCATCCCCAAATCAATATAATGCTACTGCCGCAATTCAAGGATTTTCCTTACTTTACAAAACAAACTACTCAACAGCCTTCCATGTTCAACAAAAATGCACTCATAATTATATATGATTACATTGTTTAATCTTGCAGCAAATAAAGAATGCATCGATGCAAAGACACTATTCCAAGTATGGAAATGTTTCAATTCATTTCTGGATATTCAAAAGACCAGTATATCAATTTGACAAAGAGTTGTTTTATAGTATCTTCTCAGTATCAAACAAAAGAATTGAGCAAGGTAGAGTACCGATCAGTTCAAAATCCATTGACGAAACACAAGTGGACCAAACCCCAACCTCTGTCAGCATATTTGATATTGCTGGTGTCGGCTGTCTGAGCTTTAAGTCTTGAACTTGGCCTACAATTGGTCACATTGAAATAATCTTGTATACTTGATCAGAACAAAAGAAACAATACTTCTGTCTTGTGTTTTGCTTCCCCTACATTCGAACTAATCCTAAATATTTTCTTCATGACCACAGTGATTGAATTCCTCTACTACTTATGTGGATATTCTCCATCTGTTACCATATATGAAGAAGAAATCAAAAGCTGCAATTATTTTAATACCTCAAAGTTCAAACCAATAAATTTATGAGAAGCTCCAACCAGATCGATACCTTTCCAATACAAATTTCCCTATCTTGTACCCTTGAGTCCCATCATGAGCTGCAACCTACAAGAATTCACAAGTAGTTACAATGTTGCTTCTCAAAGATTGTTAAAGAAATGGAGGAATGACCCAATTTGATTCATGAAAAGAAATCTTTCAAACAAAATCTTTTAGTGAAAAAATTAAAACCATCTTATTACTTTCAGATGATAAAGGAAATGGAGGTATGTCAAGATTTTATCTAAATATTATGCAAGAATGAGGTAACAAAACAAGTACTCAGCAAATATTTTAGAAAGAAAAGCTTCAATATAACTGTCACATCAAAACTAGAACCATCACTGGCTGGGGGGAAACAATCCTTTTGAAACTTACATAAAATTCACGATCCAAATGAATCCGTCTAAACATTAAAGAGAATGACAATTCACAGCTCACAAAAATATAATGAAATATCTAAACTCTTGCATAAAACACACACGTATAGTGATGAATCAGACGATAGAAGCTTACATATTTCCACCCAAGGATCTGTCCACAGCAACAGCAAAATATATCTACAGCAACATACACCCCAGTAGACATAGGCCTTTGCTCTTCCAATCCAAATGTTACGTTCACTCTGTAAATGGAAACAAAACAAAGCTTCAAACCATTAAGTCCAGACAACAGCACGATCCCAGTCGTCATTACAAACAAGATCAATGCAACATTGTCAAACCTAATCAAATTCAACAGCACAAACACATCTAACGACTACATAACTATAATAACCTAGAAAATGAACTAAGAATTCATCACATTAACCATTAACAAATCAAATCATTGTCAACAACTTACACAGTAGTGACCAAATAAGCCCTTCCGCGACGACAATGAAAATCCTGATAAATTCAGTAACAAATCATGAAATCAACATAAATCATAGTGACAATCAATCAACAATTACTTGAAATTGATTAAAAAACAATTAATTGAATTCCTCGATAAAAGAAGTAATTAAAGATTGATTAAGAATTCGAATAACAGCAAAAATAGAAACCCTAGAAAAAAGAAGAGGGAAGCGAAAAGTACCTTGGAGAGGACATGGTCGGCGAGAGCGAGAGGAGTAGCACAGTGACGGCATTTGTAGTGTCTCCCTTGTAAATCCACTGTGAAAATCCTCCCCATTTTGCGATCTTGATTACAAAGGAGGGCGTTCCCCCATTTCTTTGGTGTCTTGTTTTGGGATGTGTTTTCTTTCCTCTTTGTTGACTTGGACTGCCTAAGTAATATGGCGGTTTGATTACTGCTCAATAATTGTGATTAAGGAGTTGTTTTAAATATGTAAATAGAAATTAATCATTTCATATTAATTTCCTTTTATTTTATTTTTTTTAAAACTATTTCCTTTTATTTTTAAACGTTTTTAAATGTAAAACTTTAAAAATAATTTCGTTTTTTATTTTTTATGATTATTGGTTTGTGTCTTTTGCTTGTTTTATTTATGTCTTGTTTGGTATAGTAAAGAAACTTTCCGAGAACTAAATTACTGAGGAAGTAAGTTATTTAGAAAATAAATTACTAAGGAAGTATAATTTTTAAATGTTTGGTATAAAAATATACTTTTCGGAAAGTGTATATTAATTTTTATTGTATACCTATAACACCCTTGACAAAATAATTACATGGCTAATTAAAAATTATTTTTAAAAAAAATCTAAACTAAAAAGTGATACATAATTTTTTATAAAAAATAATATACTATTTAACAAAAAATTATTGTTATTTTTTTATAAAATTATTTTGATTTGTTATGTTGAAATATATTTCTAAATTTTCAAAAAAAATTAAGACAAGTATTGTAATTTAAAATAAAAATTTATGATTAAATTTATTATGAATCTATAGTTATAATAAATATATAATTTAATTAGATTTTAAATGAAACTATAAATTAATAAAGAAAACATGGACAAAATAGTCATTCCATACTAGGGAAGAAAAAACTCACCTCTTTCCTTAGATTTCTTCTTTCCGCACTTGGAGTAACTTACTTCCCTAAAGAAAAATTAACTTCTTTAGTTAGTGATAACCAAACATAACTAAGAAACTTACTTCCTCTATAATTCACTTTCCCTCATTCACTTCCTCCATACCAAACAAACCCTTAATATTATTTTAAAATTTGGAGTTTTATCATATTTTACTTCTACAAGGAGTGGCGAAAATAGGAGCGAGGGCCTTGTCTCTCATTTCATCTTCTCTTATAATTTTATTTCTTATTAAATATTTTTAGTAAATTTATTTTTGATACAAAATTATTAATTAAAATATGCATTATTTAATTAAAATAATTTATTACATAAAAAAATACTCTTGCCATTTTTAAATAAATGTTCTTTTGACAATGAACACACAGATTAAAAATGATTTTAGTAAATAAAAAAAATTATTTTACCCTTATTTAAAACTTAGTGTTCCAATGCATTTTGTTTTTATAGTGTTAGAAAGCAATTAATACTAAAGAATTTTATTAGTCTTAGTTTTATGAAAACAATATTTGTTTAGTTTTTAGAGAATGAAAACAGAATTTAAAAAAGGATAATTTGGAGAAAAAATATTAAATTTTTAAAAGTACATTTATTTTGAAACAAAATTTTGAGCCTAAATTAACACTTATTTAAAAACAGAGAGAATATACAAATTTTATGATAATTATTACTAATAATTAATTTAATTATTAATTTTTTATAATATGATTGTTCAAAATTATTTACGAGGTGGTTTTTTCCTAAACTATCGGTGAGGATTAATCCCATCTCGAAACGAGAGAGAGACTTCTATTTTATTAGAATAATTATATTATAATTTGATTTTAAGAGCAAACCAAATTGCACATTACGTAATGCTGACATATGAGAGTGGAATGAGCATAGAAATAAAATGACTGAAAATGGGGGAATATTTAATGGAAAAAAAAGTAGGCTGCAGGGACAAAATCGGCCGCCACAGAAGCCGGCCCACATGCCTCTCCAACTAATCCTTTAATCACTCTTTCATCAATACGTGTCTTTCGTAAACTTGAGCACCTGTCTGCTGCGTTTTCGCCCCTACACTTCCACCCGCCGCCCTCACTACTCTCTCCTAATCCAACACCTCGACTTTCTTCTCGCTTTCTCTCCGCCATACTTATTTCTTTCACCTTTTTAGTTGCAAATATTTGCCGTCAATATTGTGGGGTGCTGATATTGATAAGGATATCTCCGGCGAGAAATTCAGGCGAAAGAGATGTGATTACACAAATCAACAACTGGATAATTGAAGTTTAAGAAAACATTATTTGTGTCGGTTCTTTAATCGAAAGATAAAGAGGTACAATCACTAATTATCAACAACGAACAATTTCTCTGCTGGAAAAAACGGATTGATCCGTATAATCTCTACATCTTTTACTATTAGATTTTTCTGTTCTACTTTTAATTCCTACGAGAACAATAGGAATAAAAAACGAAATTAAGTTAAAAAAAGTTTTATTGTTGAAGAAAAATATTAGGCAACTTCCGGCTGAGCGGGGAGATTGAGATCAATATCAAAAGATCTACGCGGCAACTTCACTTGGTCGTGGTTTAAATCGATGACAGATGAAGAATCAGAGTCACTCCGCGTGCACATGCCTCCGATGTTGTTAGCGGAGGCAAACATAGGTTGAAAATGATGGTACTCCGCCTTCCCAGCCGGATCAAAATAAAACAACTGCGGATGACCCATCACAAATCCTCCGTTAACTGCCGGCGCCATAAACGGGAACCTCACCCCCAGATTCAGATCCAACGGCGGCGAAGAAGGAGTTGCCGACTCCACAGTACTAGTTGGACTACAACTCTCTTTATTATTAGTATTAACACACTTGTTATGATTCAAACTTATCTTCGGTTTGTTGTTACACCCATCGTTCTCACCGGGAAGAGGGAAATTAGTCTTAGCCTTAGCTCCACGGAATTCTCTAGCGGCGGCATCATAGGCACGGGCGGCTTCTTCAGCCGTATCAAAAGTTCCGAGCCAAACGCGGCTTTTTTTCTCAGGATCTCGAATTTCAGCAGCGTATCTTCCCCAGGGTCTCTTTCTGACGCCGCGAAAATGCACCTCCATACCGTTACCGTTACATTTAACGGTGCCGGTTTTATGATAATCCCTCGGTGCCATAGTGTTTAGTCGTAGTGTGGCGGTGTTTCTTTGTTGGGAAAATGAGAGGATGTGGTAATGCGTGGGAGCGAGAGGAGAGATTTATATAGCGTGGAGAGGAAAGGGAACTTTAATATTTCTATATTTTTAAAAAATAAATATAATCAAAAAATTAAGAAAATAAAATATGTGAAAAAGCAGTAAATTAGTTAATAGAAAGTGATATCGACGACGACGACCATTAATGGGACCCAGGAAAAGCGGCAGCCGCCGCGCTTCCCCAACTTTCATTTCCTGCAGTGGGCTCCACGTGGTGGGGGTCCCCGCATTTTGTCTCCACAAACCATCCTTTTTTTTTTCCCGAATTTTTGTTATCTAATTATCCGATAAATAACCGATGAATTAATCGCTACAGATCAGATATGGACACGATGAGGTGATATGTAGAAGGAAGCGCCGTATTACACGTGCATTTCCGACACTCAGTCAACACACTGTTACCTTTCGGTTTCCTACATTGTAGCTCGCCCCTTCATATCAACTTCACGCGCTTTTCTTCACGTAAATAATCTTTTTCACAACTCCATTTTTTATTGGGTAAAATTCCAAATTGGAAAATTTGTTTCTTTATGAATTCCAGTGAATTGTAACAATCGAGCAAGAGTGGAAAGGAAAGTATTGAATTTAAGTTTTAAGAGGTTGACAAAATTGCAATTGAAAAGTTGTTTTCATCACAAGAAACAACAAAACCAAAATTGTTTGTGACAAAACAATCTTAACAATCACAATTGGTGCTCTAATTCGTGAAGATTAGGAAAGTGTTGGTAGCACATCAATTCTTGGGGTGCCATTATCAGCTAATCTTTCAAATTATTACTACTTTAATTTTTGGTTATAATTAAGTGTTGTTCCTTTAGCCACACAAGACAGGAGCAGTGGGAGCTGGTGGCTCTTATGTCCTTACATGTTGGTTTCAGCTATCAAATCTGCCGTCCATCTTTTGGATGACAATTTACACATGTAAGATTGCCCTGTTAGCATTGATTGTCCCAATAAATTTCATTAATACCATACTGCTCCAATGCTTCAAACTCCATCTAAATAAGATGAAATTTGACAGCTGCACAATCTCGATAATTAATTAAAGGATTTGCATGGAATAAAAAACTGATTTCATTTCAGTAATCGCCTGGCGTTTCTGGAAATATAGATTAACGGTATGGATTATTCATACTGCTTAATTGCACTACTTATTATCTATTTCGAAACGTTACATATGTGAACATATTAACTTGGTGTTAATTGTGGCCTTAGAAACACTTTTCAAAGTGGATAATAATAATAATAATGAATTCTTAAATAAAAAATAAATTACATGAAAATTAGTTAAATTTTATAATATAAAATTTAGTGTTATAATTTTTTTGAAGCGTTAGGATGGAAAATCCAATAGGGTGTTGCTTATTTTTGGACCATTGAAGTCAAATTAGGCATTAATTAAGAGGAAGAGTGATATAATTAGGTTAGATTATTATATTGTGGCATCGGAATTAAGTGGATGTAACATCCTCGTCTTTTACGAGAAATAAAATTTTGAGAAAAATAATTACGAGATGAAATAAATTAAGAATAAATAAAAATATAATAAAGGTTAAATTAAAAAGAGTGATTTAAAATATATATGATTTAAGAAGTAATA